>JABUQX010140046.1:0-13484 GCA_015478945.1 Trachelipus rathkii
GTACTTCGTTGCCCTCGGAATTGGTGTTAACCGTTTTCGCATTTATCGTAAGAAACACGCGCGCAAGCGTTTCGTACCGCTTCACTACGAAGCTTTTGGATAGGGGTGAGTCGAGAGCTAAGACTCCTCTAAACCATGCGTTGCTTTCTGATTCCGCGACCCTCTATCTTTGCGGCGCGATGTTGCGGTGCACGCACTATTTCCACCATAGAGGCACCGTGGCGGCCAGTGCTCAGGAACTGCTGCGTGCCACCACCTTTAAGACGCCCTCGTAATACGGGAGGCTCAGTGTCAACACTATGAGTTTTGTGTTGATAGCCAGCAACTCCAGACTAGTTCCTTTGCGGTGCTTCTTCCTTTCCTGCCACCTCTGTTCCTGTAGATTCTCTTCATCTTCGCCAACCACACTGAACAATCCCCTCACTTTAGGCTTACGTCTGTGCCTACTCTCAGTAGTTTATCATTGAGTTGAATTTTTGTTATTTTGTTTTTAACTTTTCTACTGAATAATTCACCCGTGAGCGGTGGTGATAACCGTAAATATATATATATATATATATATATATATATATATACATATATCTTTATATATAACCTTGTATATACTATATATATATATATATATATATATATATATATACCTCTTACCACCATGTCTGCTAATCGCCAGATTTCGTCTACACTCACTTCTCTCTCATAAAATCTGCTAGCCGTAAAATTATGTAACATATGATCAGGCAGCTCAATGAGAATTGTGCCAGCAGCTTTTAGGATAGATCTAAAATATGATTTTTATGCTTTTAGAAGGGAAAAAATAATAAAGTATATTCTTGACAACTTCTTTGGCGATTCATCATTCAAGAGAATTATATTAAAATTTAGGAAGAAGGTGAATTATCCTTTTTCTGTATTTCTTAATTCTTATTTTCTGTAAAATATTTTTCTAGTTTTAAATTCAATTAGCAAAGATGTCATTAACAAACTTTTAATTTCATCATACCCTCAAAATTTTGTATCAGAATTAATGATTTCATAACTATAAATGGAGAAAATTATAACTAGGGAATGAGTCGGGCCAGACAATTTGCTAAAATGCCGGAGCGGAATGAGGAGTCTAGAAACTTAGTTTAAAATGTTGAACAGTCTGAGGTAATTTTTAAAATGCTTGAGGCGGAGCGCAGAGTCAGCGAGCGGGTATTTTAAAATGCTGGAGTCAGGCCGAACGTTGCGGCTCCGCGACTACCATCTCCTGCTATCTGCGATGTTTACTTCATCTTCTTCTCTTTCTGGTCACCTATCAACCTCAACACCCTCATCTCCGCCACCACGATCTTACTCCTTGTTCTAGTTGTAAGTGTCCACGACTCCGACCTAAACAAAAGTACCGGTCTCAGAATCGTGGTATAAATCAACGTTTTAACCTATCTCGTCACGTCTGTTCTGTTTCTCAGCAGGGGATCTGGCAATGCTCCCTCTAGAGTAGATCCTTATTCTTTTTCTCTATTTCACCTCATCAAATTAAGCAAAGTTCCTCGCATCTTTTGTTTCTTTTACCAGATACCCATGTTTGGAAGTTCTCCTTCTCTCTAGCTATCTTCATCACTTCAGTCTTTCTACATATTAATATAAATTATCTGTTTGCAGCACCTTCTCCCATCAATCAATTATCTCATGAAAAATCTCTCCCTGTGCTCTTTGACTTAGGCAAAGACAATATGTGCACCATATTACAACAATCTCCTCCTCCACCCCAATCTCTCACATACACTTGTCCATATACAGGATGAACAACAGCGGTGACAACACTCCTCCCTGCCTAACACCTGTCTTCACTCCAAACACCAATACCACTCCCTCATGTCTAATGGCACTTTTCCTTACTGTGTAAAAAGTCCCCTTATCCTCTAATCAACTTGGAGTTCTATCTATTAGTGATCTCAAGTGTCTCCCAAAGTTTTACCCTAGGTACATTGTCAAATGCCTTCTCTAAATCACAAAGCCATATACACATTTCTTATTCCTCCCAGCTCTTCTCTATCATCATCTTGCAATGAAAAATATCCAGATCCACTTCATTTCCTCTGTCCGGGTCTGAATCATACTAACGCTTCATTCAAGCGTCTCAATTAGTCCTTAGCCTTTTCTCTAATATCCTTTCATATAACTTCATGGCATGCGGCGTATACCCCTATCTCCCTTTTCAGACCCACAAGGCATACTATGCTTCTGCCTCCACTGGTACTTTCTCTCACTCTTTCAAAAATCATTCAACATCTTCAACATCCATCGCATGACCTCCTCATATCGCATTGTCTCCACCGGATCCTGGACTCTTCCCATTTTTTATATTCCCCATTGCCATCTAGCTCTTTATTAATTACTGTCTTTTTACTAATACAGTTTCATTCAGACTGTTTCCTCGTTGGGAGGTGTCTTTCACCTGCTTCTCTGATTATAACTCTGAAGAAAATGCACTTTCCACCACACTATCACTGATCTTATCAGGGTCCACTCTCAGCCTACCATTTTGCTAATTTTACTAGTATATACATATATATACCTGTTTACAATGTACAAAATACTTGAGATGCCGAATACGGGAATACCAGAATATTCATTACGTAATCATTATGCGGCCGAATACCAGTCATTCAGGCCGAATAGTTATTTCAATTCGGGCATCCATTTGAGGGAAAAACTCCAAGAAAACTTACACTGGTCAACAAAAAGAATTAAAAATTTTCTTGGATCTGGACTTTTTTGTAGCTTGAATGCATAGCCAATTCAGATTTTTCAAATTCCCTTTCTGTTCTCTTGGTTTGCTGTATACATACATTTTTCCGTGCAATCATGGATCCCTATTTTAGCATATTCCCTAGGAATGACAAAATTTATGGCATTGCTTTCTACGTAGGCTTCTTAATATGAACGTTACCTTCCGCATATAATCTGCAATGGCAACAAGTTTGCTGTCAGGGAAGCACGTGGTAACTTTAGTACGTCTATATGTATGGATGCCAATGACCTGGATGGTATATATCTATCCATCTACAGAAAATAGAATGGATAATTCCGTCTTATTTGTTACCAAATTGAACTGAACGATCTTATTGCTTCGAGAATTGTATTTGCCAGGATTAGTACAGGCTGGCTCGAGGTTGCATGAAAGAAATGACTACTGGACCATCTGGCACAAAAGATTAACCTTTATCATCAACAGAAACAGCGCATAACAGATTCTGCTGCATTAGATGGCAACCACTGTGTATTGCAGTGAAGAGTTTGCAGGCCTACTACTCATGGTTTTCTAACACTTCCAGTCTGAGTAGTGGCGACTTCTGTTTTGTGACTTTGCATGGAAACAGCAGTTTAAAGTGTGGCATCGTTATTTTACAACGGCAACAGACATGCTTCGGTTCCAGTAAGGGTACTCGATACGAAGATGAGAGAGGAGTATGCAAAAATCAAGACAATTTGGAGAGGCTACAATATCAGGTACATGGATATTAATATGCGTGACCCTCAAAAATAGGTAAAACATTTTAACTCTCGATCAGCACAAAGCAGTTTCACAATATCCTACTTCCCTGTGCTATTGGTATAGCCGGGCGGTAGCAAGGGGATCACTGGACCAAGAGAATAGCCACCGAGAGGCACTTGACGCCAGGTAACAGGTGCATCATGAACCGCCTGTACAGAGAAAACATCATCTTACCTCCACTACACATATAAAAACTTGGTTTGATGAAATAATTTGTGAAGGCCCTGGACCATGATGGTGAGTAGCACACTTATATGCTTACTCAACGTTCCTGGTCTGGTGACAGGAAGAAAAAGCTTACGATATTTGATGGCTTTACAGCTCTGGACACTCCTCCGTGATGCTGCCTTTGCTACAACAATTACTGTTTGAGGCAAGAGCGTGGAATGCTTTTTCAGATGTAGCACCGAATTTTCTGGGGAACAGGAAAGTCGAGAGCCACTAGCATTGTACAGGAACTGCTAGACAGTTTTAATTCTCATGGATGTAGAATGAGCAGTATAAAGGTGCACTACTTACATTCTCACCTAGAAATTTCCGAGATACTTGGGCAGATGTTACATAGAGATGAGCAAGGGGTGAGGCGCTTTGCATCAGATCTAAAGTTCATGAAAGGACATTAACCAGGCCAAGTGGGATATCAATATGATGGCCAACTATTTTATTGTTGGAGCTTGATGAGGATATTCCAGGCATATGCAGTAGATCATCTACGAAGAAAGTTACTACCATCGTAGGTATTTTTACATTAACTAAACCCATTCATTCTATTACATTACATTCATTTTTGTCCCATATTACTCTTTATTCTTAGTTTATATTATATGTTTAACATATATCTATCAAAAACATAGACATGTAACATATCATTGCGATTTGTTTCTCCCTTCATATTATACCATATGTATATATATATATATATATATACTGTATATGTATATATATATACTACTTATATATATATACTACTCTCTTACCATATATATATACTCTATAACTATATATATATATATATATCTCTTTTTCATATATATATATATATATATATATACGGTATATATATATATATACTATATATATATATATATATATATATATATATATATATATATATATATAATAATTATGTGATGAAAGATATCTATGAAAGATAAAAAATCATAAAGGTACAAAATCTAATAGTTTTTGACTTCTATCCTACCCGACAGAATCTTTGTTCATCATCCATTGGAATATATTTATAAACAAATATAATCAATTAAAAACCAAATCAATTTTACTATGTTACAGAGTGTTATATACAAATAATAAACAGTAAATAACTATGGCCTAACACCTATATGGAAACCATTCACATATTAAAAATAATTAAATATGAAAATTGAAAAAGTTTCGTAGTTAAAGATATAAAACTAACTTCATTTGAATAAGCTCTAAAGGTTAAAATGACAGAACATTAGCAGTTCCCCATTTTCAGAGGATAACCTATTTCTTGTGGCTTCTAATATTTCCTCCTGTTCTAAATATTCTTTCACTCTCGACTGGACGGTGGGGCTGAAAGGTATTTTATTGCTAGTTTTTTTCAAATTCCTTTAAACTATTTTCAGTGTTTTCCATAAGGTGAAGAATATCTATTGTCTTCATAGTCAAAAGAAAATGAAACAAACTGTTAAATCAGCACAGATATTGGCCATGTAAGACCTTAGAGAGCCTTGCACTTTTATGTACAATAGTAGGAAGAATGGGACTTTCTTCCCTCTCACTTTCTTTCCTGTATGACGATTTTGTTGATGCCACATTTTCTTTAAAACAATCCATTAAAAGTAAAAATGAACCTTTCAAACTTCCCTTTCCCCACTAGTGAAGATCATCAAATCTGCAGAAAATTAGGAGCTAGAATTTTCATGACCTGCCGTACC
Source organism: Trachelipus rathkii (assembly GCA_015478945.1). Lineage (NCBI taxonomy): Eukaryota > Metazoa > Arthropoda > Malacostraca > Isopoda > Trachelipodidae > Trachelipus > Trachelipus rathkii. The sequence goes on from JABUQX010140046.1 coordinate 5,461, forward strand.
TCAACGACCATATTTTTTACTGATTCTTTAGGTCTTGTGAAGAATTAACTTACGAATCAATAGATCTAGAAAGAAATAGCTACACACTACAGATTTCTCCACAGAAACTTAGAAAAGTCTTTTTTTCTACTCCTGATTTCTTAAGCTCTTCAACGAGTGCAATTATTCCACTAACCTTACTTACAAGAAAGATTTAAAAATAGATTTTATTCAGATGAAACTAATATGGAAGGGATCACTCGGGCGACTGTTACTTCACGTTTAATGCTTGTTTTAGTGATATTGTCAATGGCTCAATAATGAATAATTTTGCCACCTGAATCTGATCAACATTTTCAATTAAAACTAACAGCGTATATGGATAGAGGGGAATTTTGTTCAAACAATCTTTTAAGCATATCATACGTTCTGTTTTCAGCGTGTAGAAACGTCTTGAATTAGGTATACTGCCTGTTTTACGACATTTAAACCATCAGCTAGTTAAGCTTTTGCAGCTGCCGTTGCGAATGGTATCGAAGGGATATCCACTTCTGCAAGTAAATAAAAAATATCTTAACAGACTTCTGACACCCCTAATATGTAGACAGGTGAATGCATAGTTTTGCCATGGGGCTCAAACATAAGTGAAATTGATACTTAAGCCTCTCATAATACTGGCACCATGTTTGGTCCAGTATCCGTATCACTAAATGAACTCTATTTTTAGAATATTAAATATCAAAGGCCATATGATGTAATTAATTTCCTTTATATTATTTACAAAATTTATTATATTTTTATTACGCACGGAAAATAAGTTTTACCTAAATTCATTAAATTCAAAATAACTTTCCCATATGTTGACGCAATTTATTGTTTATAAAGCTCAACATTCTTCTGCCCGAATAGTTCGGCAAAAGCCGAATACCGAATATTCGGTATTTGAGAGCAGGCTGGGCTCTACCAAAGATACTTACACCAGAATATTGACACATCCCTATCCCATATATACTATACTCACTTTTGCCTCATCATACCTCTATATATATAACCTTATATATAATATACATATATACTCATATATATATATACATATATATATATATATATATATATATATACTCCTCTGCTCTATCTTAATAAATGAAAAAAATCAAACGGAGGCGAGATGGTGATTGATTGGATTTGGAAGTTGTGCCAATGTAAGCATGTTACTTCGGAGAGGAGGCATAGTCCAGAGGGATGGAGGAAGGCAAATCAAACTAGTACCCTTATAAGGGTAAGGAGATAAGGGGAACTGTTGAAATTATCAAATTATAGGGGAATTAGTTTATTGAGTATTACAGCTAAGGAAGATATATGCTGGTGTTTTGGTCGAAAAAGTGCGTGGGATCAGTGACTGAAGGACTGATTGGTGAAGAACAAGGGGTGATGATGCAGTTCACAGTCAGTAGAGGATGTGTGATTAAAATCTTTATTGAAACGACCGTTGAGAAAAATGAGGGAGAAAAAATAAATTGTATTTAGGTTTTTATGGATTTGCAGCAGGCGTATGATGATAGGGTTAATAGAGAGGAAGCTCTATGGCGGGTGTTAGTGATATATATGGTGTTGGTGGTAGGCTACAGTGGAATCAAAGAGTATATACTTACAATGACCTGTAGAAGGCGTGTAAGAAATAAATGGTGTCAAAGAGTGGTTTAGTATTAGGATTAATAGCGGAGTTGTGTTATGTCTCCTTGGTTCAATTTGTATGGATGGGTGCATACAAAGAATTCGAGGAATTGGGGATGGCAGGGAAATGGTGTTGGAACGATGGAGAATGGAGATGAGTGGAGGGTGCCCTACCTATTATATGCGGATGATTTTGCATTGTGTGGTGCCTTGTGGCTGAATCTGAAGAGTTTGAGAGGATTGTTGAGGGTTGGCCGGGTGTGTGTAAGAAGGGGTTTAGTAAACGTAAGATAAGAGTGAGTTATGGTTGTGGTGAGGACAGGTCTCAGTGTGGGATTATGTTAGATGGAGTGAGCAAAAAGCTGGAACAGAGTGTCTGAGGTTTAAATATTTGGGAGTACATCTTATAGTTGGATGAGAGGAACTAGGATGAATTGCACAGGTAAATAGGAGAGAGTTGTCGAATGGCAGGAAGGTTGCTTTTGCAATTAAATCGTTGAGGTGTAAGGAGACTAAGTCTTGAAAGTGCGCTAGGGGTCTTCCACCTGTGGGGAACCTATGTTACTGTGTGTTATTGTATAGTAATTGAGGACATAAATTCTGGAGATAAGAAAGTACTCAGTCTAAGGTTCAATGTGTTCCGAGGAATGGACAATCTTAGAGAGGCATGCTAGGTGTGAGAAGAATTAATCAAATAAATAAAGAATGAACGTATTAGAGAGATTTATTGTGGTGTGAAGAAAGGGTCAAATGAGAGAATAAATGAAATATGTTGAGATGGTTTTTGGTCATGTGGAAAAAAGGATGAGAATAAATGATCAGTTTGTGATTAAGAAGCTTGGATCTTATAGTGGCGAAGTGTGTTGAGACCATTTCGACAGGCTGGAGACCGAAAGAAAAAGGAAGTGGGATTGAGTCGGTGAAAGAATGTCTGAAGGAGAGTTGAGTTTAGCCAGAGGCGAGAATAAAGAAGATTATAATAGGAGTGAATAGCGAGGTTAATGGGGCACTGGATTGCATTGCCCACACCTGGGCCAAGGAAGGGATGAACGCCCATTGACGATTTTCATAGTGAGGGTCCATGTGAATCACTGCAGACTCTAGGTGGATTTTCTGTCTGTGACGAGTTCTCTTTAATTAATGGTTTAGGCTGGGCTTTCCTTTCGACTTTGTCATATTCTTCTACCAGCACTTTGCTGGTGCATGTTAGACACCTTACCCCCAGTCTTGGGGAAAAGAGGAATATATAAGAAAGAAGGAAAGATATATATATACCCTTATATATATATATATCATCTCTCTTGCCTACCGCCTTAGCAACATATACCCTGCCTCTCCCACCGCGCACCTCTCTCTCTTCTTTCTATATATATATATTACCTACCTCTCATATATATATATATATACTTTTACATATATATATATATATATACATAACATATATATATATATACCTCTACTCAATATATATATATATATATATATCATCATCATCAAAATAATAATATCATCATCATCATCATCATCATCTATCATCATCACTACTCAATGTTATAACAAAAGGCCATCTTACTACTCTTGTACGCAAATGCTAACATAACATGCAACTATACACTCCAGTCTGCTTTGGAAGTGTCTTATGATTTTCTATCTTCAACAAAAATTAATTGAATTTTCCCCCATTTGGATCAATTTCCAAATCTTCAATACAATTAGAAATAGGTTCAGTAGAAAAAAATTATCCAAATTTCCATTTGTTGGCAAAAAATAATTAGGAAAAAAACTTTTAAATTTGGATCATGATGAATATTACCCCAATAGACAGATCTGGCCCTACTTGTGACTAGAAGAAATTATGAGGATTCATAGAATGATTACAAACACAAAAAGTGATGAAACTAAAAGGGGATTATGCCATGTTAATTCAATATCATCTCCATTGTTTGTACTAGCACTGAATCCCCTAAGCAATAACCATACCATAAGATACAGAATAAACACAAGGAATGAAAAAAACTAAACAGATGACACACCTGTTCTATACGGACGATTTGAAACTAAACTCACCAAACAAAAAAGAAACTAAAAGGCAAATTAAGAGAAGTCAAAAAAAATCACATGGTATAGAAATGGAATTCGGACTAGACAAGTGAGCCTTTGTACAAATGGGAAAATGAAAGTATATTAATTAAATAGAAATTAAAGACCTAAATCCACAAGTAAAATATAAATATTTTAAGTATCAGACCCTCAAATACAAAACCCAGAGAATGTGGAACATGGAGGAAGTAGTGGTGCAGTGATGGTACCGGTAGTGATGGGTGCCTTTAGGAACAGTGAAACCTAGCTTGATTCCTGTTCAGAGTAACATCTGAAATATGCTTGGAAGTAGAAAGAAAGAGCCTAAGTATCATCAGGTTGGTGTTTGGTATGTAAAGGAGATCAAATAGGTTTGCCCTGCTAAACTCTTTACAGGAGGATATATAAAAAACTAAATATATTAAAAAAAATATATAAATATATTTTAAGTATTCTGAGCACAGCTACTATGTAATATGTAATACTATGTAATATTTATGTATTAATAAATATAATTTTAGCCTCCTTTCTAGATTTTATTCATAGTCACCCTCAGAACATTTAATCATTTTTTTCTCCTCCTTTAATGGGCTGTAAGAAGTACCACCCGTCCTCAAACCTTGAGTCAAAGGCTGGAACATGACAATTATTCCCTCCTCTACATACCCAACACCAACCTAATGATACTCACTCAGGCACTTTTTTACCACCTATAAACATATTTCAACGTTATTCCTATAATCGGGATTATTCTTAAGTGAGCGATCAGACTAAATTGTACAATTCCCAAAGCGCCCACCACTATCGGTAGTATCACCATCACTTCTAAATTTGATTCGAGTTTACATTCAAAACTGCACTGATCACATTTAAACTTCTTACCGTGTGACTTCAAATGAAGTTCCAACTCATCTTTTTCATGATTTTTCAAATCTTTGTTTTTAATCTTTTGGTTCTCTCTTCCTGACGATTGAGGTTCGTTTCTTGAAGGGTTTTTTACTTTGAGAGTGTCATATTTCTCTTCATGCTTCATACATCACTAATGTGAGCCTGCAAAATAATAAAAACTAAACTAAAACAGGAACATATTATTATTCTTCAATTTTTTTATTTGTAAAACTACCTTTTAAAAAAAAAAAAATTTCAAATTTAAAATTCAACTATTAATGAATCTTTTCCCACCAAATAATAATAATAATAATAATAATAATAATAATAATAATAATAATAATAATAATAATAATAATAATAATAATAATAATAATAATAATAATAATAATAATAGTGCCGGTAAAGTATAAATTGCATACATTCAAATTTATTAGACGAACCCTCGACATATTTGAAGAAGGATTTCCAGATTTTCTTATTTAGTGTTTAGTGAAAATGATTTAATTTTAATATGAGTATTTTAATTTCTTTTATCTTCATTCAGAAGAGGACTTTAATTTTAATTTAGCGTTTTAAGTTTAAGACGAGGTCATGACCTTCGATTTATTTATCTTATATAATTTGGAGGACAAAAATAAAAATTCGTACTTTTTGTGAATGAGAGGGTTCAAAAATGTGCCTTTTGATGTGTAATATCCTAATTTAAAAGTTTTTTCCTTAAAACTTGCGCTTGATTATAATGTATATTGAAATTTCTGAAAAAGGAAATAACTTAATATAAACTCCATGAAAATTTTCTCAAAAAGTAGTTTAATGAACTCAAACAATTTTATTTATATTTTGTCTCTATTATCAAACACTGAAAACACATTGTAAAAAGCTTCAACCAACAATATTCATCAAATCTTGCTTCGATTCATTTCTAGACATCATTCTTCTGCTTGCTTCCTGGCTTCTAATGAATCCTTCTCGTCTCTCATGTGTATACACTTTGCCAACGCCTCTGTTACTTGTTTCACACATCTCTCTATGGACTGTCCATGACATGGCCACTTTGGAACTTGCATTGACTCTTCAACAAACTTTCCTATTTCTGATATTTTGAGTTTACAAGCAAGTGGAGGTTCATATCACAACCAAATGTAAATGCTCAGTATGAAAAAGAATATTGTGGTGTGGTGGCATTGTGGTGTGTGGTGGGATAAAGATTGGGAGGGGTGTGTCGATGGATCATGAGGTGATTAGAGAAGATCTCATTTTATTTATAATAAAGGGAAGTTGCATTTGGATTTAATGCAGGTGTTTTCCTAGGTCAAACAAATAGGTCTCCTGGTGTATCATCATCTTCATTCCTTAATTCAATTATCTTCTGGACTCCTGCTTTCCTTTCTTCTTGGTCTTCCGAGCATAAAAGTATCTGAAGCACTATTTCACCTATACTACTCACGATGAACGTTGGATTGTTGGCAAAACAATATCTGCTACTGCCTTCTTCTGAGATTTTAGGAGCTTCAATTGATAAAGAATGTGGCGAGGTCTTTCCACCCAAGAGAATTTCGATTTGATTGTAAACCAGCAGGGATAGTAAACACCAACAATGTATTCCACATGCAGTTGTAATGTCTTCAAGTTGTTGCCTTTAAGGCCATGTTTCGAAACCCATATGCGACAAATCCTATTTGCAGTTGTTAACCACCGAGAGTGGCTTACAGGATCAATTTCTAATAATGCCAGATCAGTTGGAAGTACATCTGTCCTTATGGCCTGAGTTATCATGTAACCATAAGCCTGATATGTAGAGAGATTTTTGACAACAGTGTCACTCAATGGAACCAAAGGCTCTGGAAAGGATATTCTGACAAATGAGGGATTGATTTCTAGTTCTGTTGCAGTATCAAGCATGTTGCCAATCTTACCACTCCACTTGTTGTTAGACAAAGTTTTTTCATCCAACTTTGTGATCAAGTGCCGCTAAGGTAGCTCATTAAAATGAAGAGCACAAACTAACCAGATGAGTTTATGATTCAGCTTTGCCTAAACCCAATGCATGACTCCTCCTTCCCAACCAGTGTTAACATTCGTTGAGTTACCACCAATAGCCTGCAAACTTTTATCAATATTGTTTTTCTTTAAGAAATCCACAAAAATATGGTTAGCAATAACTTCAGCAGGTTTCCTTTTCGTTAAGACTTTCTCTGGAGTAAAATGGCAAAGATACCTTCCACTTTGCTCACTACAAACAGTGTAATACTCTTCTTTGACAATAATTGGAAACTGATGACTTTGAGTTATCTGCTTGTAACAGAACTTTAATGGAATCTTTGCGTCCATCAAAGAAGATACATTCAATATTGCCTATCCGGCATCGAGCATGAAGTTCGTCATTAAGTGATTTCATGACTTTTCTTGTGCCCTTTTTACTTTATTGTGATCAACCACAAGTCTCCTGTCTCCTTCAGTAATTAATCCAGCATCCAAAAATGCATCTGCATCACGTAGACCGACACCATACCAAATACTTTGCAATGCAACATTGCACAAATGTAATGTATTATACTGACTTGTACTTGAAGTAGAAGGTACATCAAAATCATCACATGAAATTTGGAAAGAATCTTCAGATTCTTCATCTGTAACATCAGTTGGCTCTTCATCTTCGTCGGAGAAAAGAACTTCATTTGGATGTAATGTTAACTCTTCTTTCCTTTTCTGTTTATATTCAGAAATTCTTCTTAATTCATCTTCTTGCCTCTTCTGCTTTTTAATTTGTCTTCTGTGCTCAGGTAGATCTGGTAATCCAATTTGATGCTGTCCAACAGATCCAACCTTCTCTCTTTGACTATTAATAAACACTAGTTCTTTGACAAGGATCTTCATATCCTTAGAACAAGAGCAGGAGATGTGCACTTCATGTTTACAGTCAGCACCACCTGGACATGGACCCTCAAATTCTGAACATAGCTCAATCTCACACTTGCAATTGAGGATGTCAAAGAGCTTGTCTAACGTTGCTATGAAAGCCTCTTTCAATTCCAGTTTTCCTCTGCCAAGTGATATGTTTCTGGCCTTTTCCCAGTTTTCTTCTATCTTCTTCAGAACTGTGACTCTCGAATTTAAAATTGGCACCACAAAACAACTGTTTGCTTTAGCTCCCATTTTTCAAGCACTTTTGGATAAATCGCTGCAAAAGTGGCTGTGCTGGTAATTTCTGACATTCTCTTCACTCTGCTCTCTTAGCAGAAGCTCATATCTTAGAAAACATCACATAGAGTTGGGAGTTCAGAAGGCAGCATTTCTCGACCAGTTCAATGAAGTTACTCATGTGAGTGGAAGTTGCCAGTCTTGTCTTCCTTTTATAGCCATGGTTCCGAATTTTCCAGATTTTGCAAGTGGAAAAACTA
>JABUQX010140048.1:0-2500 GCA_015478945.1 Trachelipus rathkii
AGAAATTCATCCCAAGAAGAAGTATCGGTTGTTATGCTAAAAAGTTGTAGCAATGACAGCAGTGATTCACCTTGTAGTGACGAACACCAGCCTGGACCATCCGAATCCAAATCAGGCAAGATATTAAATAAACTTGAACAAATTATAACTCCCGTCTTGGCAATGACTTTAGATAGAACGAAAATGAGTGATCGAAATGCAATGTTAGTGTTATCTTCTACATCTTCATCGTAGGGAAAAAATATTGATGAAGTATTGATAAGTAGAAGCACCTTGCAATGATGAAGATCTGCAGTTCATAAGACAATTGCAGACGATATGAAAATATTCACTGGGATAGTAAATTATTGCCGAATTGAGCAGATGAAGAAAATGTTAAACGATTAGCTATCTTAGTCAGTGGGGTGGGCAATTCAATGCTTTTGGGCGCACCAAAACTTTTGAATTTAACTGGTGAGCAAGTTCCAAACGTTGTAGTTGAATTTGCGAAAGACCGGAACTTGTAAGACAGTATAAGTGGCATTGGCTGTGAAATTATTGAACAAAAGTTGAAACGAGGTCTTCATATTTTTTTTTAACAGTTGTCACCACCACTCACATGCCGACATTATATTAATGAAATTACAGTGGCTGCCGCTTTCAACAAATGCTATAACGTCTCATCTGGACCAAATATACCGCTGTTCTAGAGTTTCAAGATTATCTGGAAAAATATTAATACATTAAAGTATGAAACTGTTCACCTTGAAACGTTATGGATAGAAACACCTTGACTTTTTGCATCAATCTATTAAAGAAATGTCACCCACGGGAGGATTATCGTGAATTATTTGAATTGACAGTTCTTTATTTAGGATTCACCCTGGAGAGAGAGAGAGAGAGAGAGAGAGAGAGAGAGAGAGAGAGAGAGAGAGAGAGAGAGAGAGAGCGAGAGAGAGAAATCTTGTGCTCTGCATCGAAACGATGGATGTCAGCAAGTCATCTATTCGTTAAATGGTATTGTTCAAGACAGAGTTCAAAATAAAACTCAATAAGAAGTTGCAATAAACACATTTGCATGATGAAGTACCAGTTGATATGAAACGCAAGATAGTTGAATCTTTTAAGAGGCCGAGAAGAAAGGTCTAGAAAATCGGAAGAAACAATATGTTGAATGACAAGGTGGCACCCGCGATAAAACACTGGCCGACTTCATTACAGAATCTACCTTTTTGTTTTTTACCAAAATGCATTTAGACTTGTAATTTATCAACATAGATCCATCAGAATGGCAAGACAGAAACGACTACAAGAAAGCAATGAAAATATCAAACACTAAATGTTAATCCAAAACTATGATGGAAGTTCATTAATCCAAAACTATAATAATCATCTAATGAAAATTGAAGAGCAGATCCAGTACATTCTCCAAATCATCAAAAAATAGAGAAACTTTTTAAAGAGTAGCCAAAGAACAGCTGAAAAGGAGTTTAGAACAATTAAATGATCATTGTTAAGTAAATGTGAATAAATGATAAATAAAAACACTGTGGAATTGGCCTTTTGGGGAAACCACATTAAAAAAAGCGCGCCTCATATGGTTACCTCATGGGTGGTGTGGAAAAACTATATATTGTTAGAATTCATCAGTGTGTCGGCATTATTAAATATTCTTCAATCAGACTAAAATTTATCACATAGCGTTTTTATGGCATACCTCATAATTTGAGAGGGTGAGACTTAAAAAAATTTAAAATAAAAATTTACCTCTATACTCTTGGGCCACCCTAATATATATATATATATATATATATATATATATATATATATATATATATATATATATATATATATATATATATATATATATATATATATATATATATATATATATAAATGTAAACTGATCCTAAATCACGTTTGAAGGCAGGCCATTTATTATCAATTTATCTTGAAACCCAAACCCTGTGTTTGTGCATCGATTTCGTGCTTGATCCCTTTATCAAGCTGAATAATATCTTCGCATTTCAGTTCTAACTGAATTAAATTCTGTATATTATTATTATTATTATTATTATTATTATTATTATTATTATTATTATTATTATTATTATTATTATTATTATTATTATTATTATTATTATTATTATTATTATTATTATTATTATTATTATTATTATTATTATTATAAACTAAAGAAAATATTTCTGCTTCCAAATAATATTTGATGTGATAAAGAAAAAAGTGGAAATATTCTCGGAATTTCTCTAATTTTGTTTTCAATTTTGTTTTAAATTTGACTTCAATTTGTGAGAAAGTTTTCTATCGAGGAAAAATAGTCCAACACACTCCAAAATATTTGGTTTAAAAATTCAGTTATTAACAAAATTATTGTAGCTATGCAACTTTATATATATATCTATCTATATATATATATATATATATATATATATATATATATATATATATATATATATATATATATATATATATATATAATATATATATATATATATATATA
>JABUQX010140048.1:7500-18303 GCA_015478945.1 Trachelipus rathkii
CCCCAAATCGGCCCGATCAAAGTGCCAGAAAGAACGCACAGGGCAGGATGGAGCTGTTGGAGAGAAAGTATTAAAATTAAGAGATATAAGGTTGTGGTCAGATTTACCAATAGGAGCGAAGGTGGTGTATTTATAGAGAGAAGGACTAGTGGTGAAACATAGGTCAAGTGTGTTCAAGAATTGGTTTGGACGATCCGGAATGTGTGTTGGTTCTTTAATTAGTTGCTCCAGATCGTTGAGAATGCTGAATGATTCGGCCTCCTCCCACCTAAATCAGTATATATATATATATATATATATATATATATATATATATATATATATATATATATATATATATATATATATACATAATATTTATATATATATTTCTATATGTCTTTTTCTTCTTTATATTTATATATATATATATATATATATATATATATATATTATATATATTTCTCCCTTTTCTCTCTCTCTCTCTCTCTCTCTCTCTCTCTCTCTCTCTCTCTCTCTCTCTCTCTCTCTTTGTCTCTTTCTTTCTTTCTCTCTCTCTCTCTCTCACTAAATTTTCTCTTTTTTCTTCATTTTTCTTCCTTCTCACTCGCTCACATTTCCACTTTATTTTCTTCTCCTTATTTCACTTTCTTTTTTTGATTTCTTTTCCTGATGTCATTTGCATTCTTTCCAATCCATCTTTTGTTTACTTCTCTCTTTCTCATATTTGAACCTTAAAGAGAGAGAGAGAGAGAGAGAGAGAGAGAGAGAGAGAGAGAGAGAGAGAGAGAGAGAGAGAGAGAGAGAGAGAGAGAGAGAAAGAGTGATGATAGAAAGAACATCCTCTCTATTGTTCTCTTTATGTCCCTCTCTCTCTCTCTCTCTCTCTCTCTCTCTCTCTCTCTCTCTCTCTCTCTCTCTCTCTCTCTCTCTCTCATCCAATCGATAAAGAGTGCAAAAAAATTACGTCTGACTTTTTAACGCATCTTTGATTCCAAATAGAATTTCCTTATTTTTTCCCCTTTTTTTATACATTTATTTTTGAAGCTGAAATAATTGTGCTAATGTTAGCATTTTTCACCACTCAAAGTCTTAGATAATGACAATAGGTGTTCTTCAACAAGAAAATATTCAGATATATATATATATATATATATATATATATATATATATATATATATATATATATATATATATATATATATATATATATATATATATATATTTATATACCTCATAAATTTATTGCAACATATTTTTTTACTATTAATAATATGGAAAATGTAAAATAATAATATGTATAATAATATAATGTATGTATATATGTAATAATAGCCAATATATATAGCTATATGCTGTAATAACCATAACTTAACCAACAACAGCCAGCAATAATATATATATAACCAGCAATAATAATATGTATGTAATAAGAGTATATGAAATATGTATATGTAATAATAATAATAATATATATATAACCAACAATAATAATAATAATATATATGTAATATATATATATAATATATATAACATATAATAACCTTAATAATATATATATATATATACATATATATGCCTGCCTTATATAGGTTTCGATGAGCGTCGCCTGCGTGTGGCGAAACTGCCAGCCAATCTCCCGGAGAAGAACTCTTCAAGACGAAGTCACTTCTACCCCGGGGGGGAAGCTACAAGAACGCTCAACATCCCCCCCTCCACCAGGAGGGACATTGTCGACAGGATCCGGACGGGCGCCGGGACAACAGGTCGGAGATATCTTTGTTTTTCTAACACCTTTATCTTACTTCTTTAACAACATCTCCAATCTATCTTTTCTGGCTGTTTCTTCTTTCTTGGCGATGGGACTACTTCTTCTTCGGTCGGGTGACGTCGAGAAAAACCCAGGTCCCCATAGATTTTATTGCCCCATATGCCAACTAATAGTAGGACTAAACAGCGTCCAATGCAAAAGCTGTCTCGGGTGGGTTCACCTGACCTGCTCCCCATTCCAAAAGCTCCCCAGAGATAACATAGGCTATTTCTGCGCAATATGCAAACCTCCCACTAGTATTCAAAACCCCCCCCCTCCCCAAAACTAACCCCCCAACTCTCAATATACTACAATTAAATATAAATGGCCTAACCAATAAATCTACAGAACTAAACCACTTCCTTAAAAAACATAATATCCATATAGCCATCATTCAAGAAGCTTCCCTCCCCCAAAATACCCCACTCCCCACTTTTTACGGTTATGACGCTATCTACTCCCCCTCCCACCCACCCCAACACTCCCTCCTAACACTGATCCAGAACAACATTACTTACCACAACACAACCCCCGACACCTCCACGCTATTACCAAACGCACTAATAAAATCCCAATCCTGTTCCATCCTTTTGAATAAGACCACCTATAATATCATCAATCTCTATATTCGCCACCCCACTTCCCCAAACCCCCCTCCAAATAACCTCACTCCCCCCCTAACACCCTTATCCACATACCCAAACCTCATCCTCGGAGGAGACTTTAATGCTCACCACACTGCCTGGTACAAAGACTACCCCTCTGACCCCCGAGGCAATCATATCCTTAACGAACTAGAATCCCTAAATATCCTTAATTCAAAACACCTCCCCACCCGAATCCCTCCCCAAGCCAACCAATCCCCAACTTCCCCAGACGTCACATTTTGTTCCCCCTCTCTTCACCACTTACTTACTTGGGACACCATTACTGACCTACAATCGGACCACCTTCCTATTCTTATTTCCCTAAACTCCCCCCCCCAAAAAAAACTATAACATACACTAACTACAAAAAAGCAAACTGGCCCGAATATACTAATTATATTGAAACTCACATTAACCCAACACAAATCCACGATATAACATCCCTTCACACCTCCATCACTCACTTAAACAAAACAATTATCAAATCTGCAAACCTACACATACCCAAGGGACACAGAAAATCATACAATCCCAAACTAAACCCGAACATCAGCCAACTCATTAAACAAAGAAACTCCCTTCGAAAACTCAATCCATATACCCCCCACATCTCTAACCAAATAACAAATCTAAACAACCAAATCACTAACCTCATAACCACCAACACTACTAAAAAATTCTCTGAATACCTCCAACAACGCAAAGACAATAAGAAAACCTGGCAAGTTATCAAAAAGTTAAACAATTCACGAAACAACCCCCCACCATCTCACGAATCCCCATCTCTACCTAACAACTCCCTCCCCTCCCCTAAACAACAATCAGACAGTCTCGCTAAACATTACGCTAAGATCTCCCGCAAACCAACACACCCCGATAACAGGAAAACAAAAAAACAACTTAGAAAACTCAAACTAGATCTCAACCCCATACCCCCATTCACAACAATCATGATAAAAGAAACCATTAAAACCCTCAAAAATTCAACAGCATCAGGCCCAGACTCCATATCCAACCTGCACTTAAAACACCTGGGAGATAACGCAACCCTCCTAATTACAGACATCTTCAATAAATCCTGGCAACTCAACTACATTCCCCCAATCTGGAAACAAGCATACATAATCCCTAAACTCAAACCAAAAAAAGACCCCTCCTCCTATCGCCCAATTTATCTGCTTTGTTCCATCAGTAAATTGCTAGAGAAATTAATATTAAATAAAATTTCCCAATCTATTCCTCTCCCAGACTTCCAACACGGATTTAAAAGAAACCATACCTCACTTCCCTCACACAAAACATCATTAACGGCTTGGACCAATCACCTTCCCATAGATCAATACTCACTGCAATAGACATAGACAAAGCTTTTGACAAATGACAAAAAATGGCTTTCCAATTTCATCTCCAACCGTTTTGCAAAAGTATTATATAAAAACAACCTTTCCCACTCAATCAAATTACAAAACGGCGTCCCACAGGGAGCCATTCTCTCTCCATTTTTATTCAACTTTTTCACTGCAGACCTGCCCACCCCAATCCACCACTCCACCAAACTTATCACTTATGCAGACGACATCAGCCTCATTTCCCAACACCCAGACGTAAACACAGCCACACGACATACCCAAGAATATTTACATTCTTTAGAAAACTGGTTAATTACCAATAGAATGACAGCATCCCCCCTTAAGTCCTCTATCACCCTATTAACCACCGACCGACATCAATCCTCCCTCCATCCCTTAATTACGCTGAACAATAACCCCCTCACAACAAAACCCCAAAATACTAGGACTTACATACGACACCCACATGACGTTTTCCCCCATATTGACCAAATCACTTCCACAACTCAACGAAAACTAAACACCCTTCGAACCCTTTCCCAACACAATTTCAGCGACAGTAAACACACACTAACTACTATCTATAAGCAACTCCTTAGAACTAACTTAAATTACGCTTCCCCAGCATGGTTCCCTGCAATTTCAAAATCAAACACAAATAAACTACAAATCTCCCAAAACGCAGCCCTAAGAATTATAACAGGTTGCACTAAAACCACCCCAATCCAACATTTACACGATGAAACCTCCATCCTCCCCATTTCCACACATCTGGAGATGGTAGGGACCCAATTTTACCAGAAGACCCGTAACCCAACCCATTCATGTCACCAAATTCTCTCCAATCCCCTCGACCAAGGTAAATCCCCCTTCTCCACCTACTGAATTCTATTATATTACTTATAACAATTCCCCCGCCCCCACCCAATAGGCCATGGACTTCACACATATCCATTCCCACCTAACAAACACTTACCTTCAAAACCGCTTAAATAATACTTTGTCCCCCCTCCCAAACTCTCTCCCAATAGAGAAGAAACGCTGTCTGAGAAGAAGCCAAATGGACCTGCATTTCGGTGCAGATGGTCACCACCAGTTTCATGCAATGTATAAGCATAATTTAAACTGAATGCGTCACCTCTCCCCTTGCACCAGATGCCACAACAATTCTCAGGATGTCAGGCACCTCCTTCTGAGATGCCCAGCTCTCGACGCCCCCGTGCCCGTGTTTCTGTGTCTCCTCAACCACATGGGAGAACCACCAGTAACAGCCAGCCCCCTGGAAGCAGTAGCCCTGTTAAGTGAGCCAGGGCAAGCAAACATAAGTATATATATATATATATATATATACTCTCTCTTCTCTTTCTCTCTCTTTTCTCTGCTATATATATATATATATATACTTATATATATATACTATATATATATATATATATATATATATATATATATATATATATATATATATATATATATATATATATATATATATATATATATATATATATATATATATATATATATATATATTTATATATATATAACTCATGAGAGTGATTCTTGACTTACCAGGATTAGATCTTGGGCCCCTCATAGATGGTATGTAAGTGTGTTTACCACTTGACCAATGATGAGCTAAAAGATATGCAACCGGCAGTGGACGCTGGTGGGGACTGGCTGGCAGGACAAAATACCTCAGCCACATCTCCGTTCACACCTCCCGGGTCAAAAGGCAACACAGGACTGTAGGGAACCACTTTAGATGGAGTACGGCTTTGTTGAATCTTCAGCCGTTAAACTGGGCAGTTTGGCTTTCATCGTTAGTTAATATTAAGTCTAGTAGTGCATCGTATCTTGTGGGTTCTTGGACCATCTGGATCAAAAAGTTATCTAGTATTCAATTTATGAATGCAGAACTACTATGGTCCATATTAGACAAGGAATCCCAATGAACAGGGTTTTTTTTCACATAAAACCCAAAAAAAACTGGGGGAAATTGGTTTTTTTCATTTTTCCTTTCCTTTTCAGTAATAACTGCAATTTCATATTAATTTAATTGTTTGTTTTCAAGTTATTATAAGTTTCATTATAACAGTAATGCCAAAGACTCTGGGATCCAGAAGAAAACTAGGAAATGAATGGACTAACGATGACGATGACGATGACGATTAATTGAAAAAACTATTTTAAATTTCTCTCTCTCTCAAACAACTTTATATATATATATATATATATATATATATATATATATATATATATATATATATATATATATATATATATATATATATATATATATATATATATATATATATATATATAAGGCTGTAGACAGGAGGGTCAGGGGGTTCAACCTCCCGAAATTATTTTAGCGATCAAAATTTTTGATTCCTTAAGTCTCAATAATAATAATAATAATAATAATATGTAATAATAATAATAATAATAATAATAATAATAATAATAATAATAATAATAATAATAATAGTTAATCAATGAAAATGAAAAGTATTTATTATTGGAAATGAGGAGACATGTTTGTGGTCCCGTAACGATTTCTTAGGTCAAAGTGGCTGTTCCTCATACATGTCATAAAATATTTAGACCAGGGACTTAAATGTAGGAGTTTTCTAGTTTTAGGTGACTACTAATAGAGGTTGTGTGGATGTGAGGATTTGGATAAGGGAAGGGAGCTGTAATCGTTTGATGGGATAAGCAGCAGGGATTCATTCCTTCTTCCAGATAAAGTTTTCTTTCCTGTTTCATTTCCTTCTAAAACTTCAATCTTTTTTCTTTTCTCTGCAATCCTTGGTTCGATCGAGCCCTTCTCTGGCCATTCAGGCTAGAGACAGTGCCACCAATCGGTGTGGAAAAATTCTCGTTCTTCTATCACTCTCGCTATTTTCATTCAGCTAGAAATCGTTGGATACTCTTCGACGAGCAAAGCTGAAAACCATCAAGTAGACTGTGCATCATGGATAACAGTAATCTCACTTCCTCCTGCTGGTCATGCACCGTCCTCTTTAAATTCTGATCTGGTTGGGCACTTCAATTCTCCCGCTGGAAAGGGCTAATCTTGACCCCTAGCTCCAACTATATTCTCTATGTCTCCATACTGCACTTTTCCTCCCTCAGTGTTGGAAGCTTCTCATGTCCAACCTGTTCCGAAAAAGGAAGCCGCTCTGACATCCTTCTAACTATCGCCCTGTGGCTCTCACTTGTATCCAAGATCTTTGAAACTCTTCTCAACTCGCCTAGCAGATCATCTGGAAACTCCTCCGATCGCCAATTTTTTTGGCTCTCGCTGCACAATCTACTGGCGATATACGATACAATCGACCGATTTATGGTTTTCGCTCTTAGGAACTACGAGACTTGGGTGGTGCGCTTGACATATCCAAAGCATTTGACAGAGTATGGCACGCGTCACTGTTCTCCAAGCTCCCTCCTTTGGGTTTCCTCCTTCTCTTGCTTACTTATATCTGGCTTTCTTTCAATCGCTCAATATCGGCTGTTGTTGATTGGGCGATTTCTTTGTTCCTCCGGGTTCTGTCTTATCTCCTACTTTATTCCCTGCTACCTTTCATTAATGATCTTCTCACCTACACCTCTAACTCTATCCACTCTTCATTATTCCGATGACTCAGCCCTTCATTCTTCAACTCATATCAATTCTGCTCCCACTTTTACTTCTGGGGTATCTCAAATTAATCATGGGTTCATGTGGCGCTGGCGTTGGTTTCTGGGCCTGGCAAATCTCCTTCTCCATGCGCTGGTGCGTTCGGCAGCCAGGCGGCAGATGAAATGCTGCTGGTACCATCACAATGGTTGCTAGGCGAAAGGGCTTTGAGTTCTGTTTTAGACTGAGAATTTCGCTTTTGAACGCCCTTCGCTATACAAGATATCCCGCCATGGCATGGAGTACTGCCGGGGCCTCTGAAAGTTTCACCGGCTTTGGACAGGATTGATCCAGCAGCAAAAAGGCATAAATTTGTTCACCACTTTCAGTCGCCAGCCCATCTGCTTTTGCACCAAGGCGATGTTGGTGCTTTATCTCTATCCTGAACGCAGGCGCGGGCATGAAGGGCTTCAAACGTGCCTTTACCTTTGCGACGCCATTGCTTTAATAGGTGCTGTATGCTTCGCACAGTATTGTGTTGACATTGGTAACTTCAGGCTAGTTCGCTGTGAACCTTCTTTCACCACCTCTGTTTGTGGAATTCTCTTGCATCTTTTGTACGTTTCCTGCGATTTTATCCCCTCTCACTTTAAAGCTTGTTTCAATGCTCATATGCGTAATTTGCGCTAGAGGTGAACTTTTGAGAGTAATACACCCACTCCTTGAATAGGCTGCCCGTGAGTGGTGGTGACAAGTGTAAAAAAAAATCCTAGGTAGGCAGATATGTGGCAAATGAACTGGTCATTTGCTTCTCCCATCAAAAGCATATTCAGATTATCCCAGAAAAATCATTGCTCGCAACGATACAGATGGATCTGTGCCAACCAATTTTATCTTTCGCAGCTTGATTCCAACCTTTGGACTTCCTGGTACTCACCTGCGAATCTACCGTAGCTCTCCACCACAACTCCGCTGATCAGTGATTGCAAATACTTCCTTCCCTCATTTCTTTTCCACCTTGCTTCAAACACATTTCACACCACCTTTTCCCTCATTTTCACCGTTTCTTTCATCTTTGTTTCCAGTCACAGCGAACCGTCAGTGCCTGTTATCCATCACCTCTCCAACATTTATTCACCTCTGACATTTCATATGCCAGATGCCGTTCATACATTTTCGCCGAGAAGGATGAAGGGGCGCTTACTGTGTCGACGCTCTCTGGGGCTGTCACGATGCTGGCAAGACTAAGGTGGTGGTGGGCGGCCAGCCTGGCACAACACCGTGTCGATTTTACGCTGGGACGCGATGTGGACGTTTTTTCCTACTGCGTATGGATTATAAAAGGGATAGGGATATTCATAGCTAAAGATGTTGTCTGAGAGGTGTGAATATGGTATATTGCATATGATATGTTGTCGGGATAATGAAGTGTGGATGCCTGGGCAACAGAAAGGCGAACCATTGGGCACTGGAATGTCATGACATACCATAAACAAAATGGGTATATATATATATATATATATATATGCCCTCTTTCCTGTCTCTTTCATATATATATATGCCTGCATATATATATATGCTCTTTCTCTATATATATATATATATATATATATATATTCTATATATATATATATATATATGCTATGCAAAATTATTATTATTATTATTGTTATTATTATTATTGTTGGTTTTGTGTTGTTCAAATTCTTAATGTGGGTCAATTAATCGGCGAAACCAATGTTTGAAGGCTGGGCGATGGCGATGACGAATGACGATGTAAAAAAAAAAAATATACGATTTTGCCGATGACGATGACGATGACGGATAATGTTACATCACTGATATGGGCTACCATTATAACGGTAAATGCCAAAAGACTCTGAGTCCGGAAAACTGAAAATAAGACTGTTTGAAGTTCTGAATGTCTAGGCTAACCAAGAGTAAAATACTGTAAATATTGTTGATGCAATTAACTGAAATTAGAAAGAATAAAAAGTGCATCTGAAATGTAAGCTCTTGTCCATATTCTGTATCTAGTAGAATCAATTCTAATACATAGTTAAATCACTATAAGATCTACAGATGTGAAGAAAGGATTCGCTCTAATTTGATGGCTGCAAGACATTCAACAATGAAAACATGGTTATCTGCTCTGACACATCAAAAACTCAAAAGAAATTGTCTAAATATACCAGAAATGGCAACTGCACTGTCCTCCTTCTTTGTCTTCCATTCTTCCAACCATAAGAACCTAATTCCTCCTCACCATCTCAAAATCTATAGGTCCACCTTGGTTTCACATTCCTTATATATATATACTTCTATATATATATATATATATATATATATATATATATATCTCTCTCTCTTTCATATCCATATATATATAATACTCATGTAATATGTAATAATAATATATATATGTAATAATAATAACTATATATATGTAATAATATGTAATTTTCCTTTATCCTTCTCTGTAATAATAATAATAATAACAGATATCTCAGCAATGCTGTCTCACTCAGCCTCTCCTCTCTTCACTCCATTTGGGAGGCACTGCCATCATCTTTCATCTTTCTCCTCATATTCTTTCTTTCTCATGCTCTCTTATATGCTCTATCTTATCTCAGTGAGTTATTTCTCTTATTGTTCCTTGTGGGAGACATATCATCAGTTACTAAAATAATTTATCTTTAACCCTGCTGACAATTTCCATTCATGAAACCTACATTAGTAAAGACTTTGTCCATTCCATTCCATTCCTTCCGGTTCCTTCCACTGTTATTCCTTCCATCCACTTTCCTTTCCATTCCCCATTTCTCTTCCCCATTCTTCTTCATCATGAGGGTCTTCTCCTTCCAGTTTAAATTAAACATGTTGATTCAGCAGGGCTGTCCAAGCTCCCAACTTTCTCTTCCATCTTCGTGAACTGCTGTCCCCCTGCATAGTCCCCATGTCTGAACTTTTTCTTAAACTGTCAGGGTCTCATTGATAGCATTTTGTGTAACTCTCTCTCCCACTCTCTCTCCTCTCTCTCTCTCTGTGTGTGTGTGTGTGTGTGGTGTGTGTGTGTGTGTGTGTGTGTGTGTGTGTGTGTGTAATGTGTGTGTGTGTCAGCCAATGATGTGTGTGGTAATGTGTGTGTGTGTTAATATTATTATTATTATTAATGGCTGTGTGTGTGGGTGCCCACCTTTGTGTGTGTGTGTGTGTGTGTGTGTGTGTGTGTGTGTGTGTGTGTGTGTGTGTGTGTGTGTAAATATTATTATGTGTAGTGTGTGTGTTTGTGTCTGTGTGTGTGTGTGTGTGCAATGTACAAAATTTCAATGTATATATATATGTATATGTGTGTGTGTGTGTGTGTGTGTGTGTCAACCATTCTTCATGTGGACCATA
>JABUQX010140050.1:0-19868 GCA_015478945.1 Trachelipus rathkii
TTGTGTCCATTATTCCATTCCATTATGTCCTTTCCACTCTCTCCTCTCTCCTCTCTCTCTTTCTCTTTCTCCTCTTTCTCTCACTCTCCTCTTTCATATATATATATACTGTATGTATATGTATATATATGTATGTATATATATATATATATATATATATATATATATATATATATATATATATATATATATATATTATTTATGTGTATATTGTCTCCAGAAAAAAAAAAATATAAAAAATATAACGTAATTTCAATGATTTGAGGTTAAATACATTAGTAAATGCTGGATTTTCAAATGTAATTTAATTAAAATTAACAAAAAATAAAAAGAAATTGGTACATATTTTGTAGATACTGTACTGTGACTACCGAGGTACATAACCTAACGGCCAGCCCTAACCTAACCTAACTTAGCCTAACCTAACTTAACCTAAATTAATTTTCATTATTATACCAGTTTGTGATCAGGAAACTTAGGAGGTTATGGAACTACGCTAGCCTTGTGAGGTGGTTGAATATATCCTCACTAGTTACAGTACAGTATCGACAAATATGCCAGAAATTGATATATATATTTGGGCTTCACACCTAAGCTTATAAAAATGAGTAAGCTTAAACAATTTTTTTCAGTTTAAATTTGATTTGACGAATGTTCGCAAAGTTATAGAGACGCCATGATAATAATAAATTGATATTTTTATATTTTTTATATATTTATTTTTTTGATCGAGTTGGAACCTTCGGCCCTCTATATCTACCCCCGTCCCCCGCTCCTTCACTTCCTTGGATCGATAGTCAGAATTTTAAAATAAAAATACCCATAAATTATAATAATAATCGAAAATAAAAGAATGAAAATAAAAGAACTTAGAAAAAAAATCAAATTCATATTAAAGTTAAATAATAATAATAATAATTTATACTCTGACTAATAATAATAATAATAATAATAATAATAATAATAATAATAATAATAATAATAATAATAATAATAATAATAATAATAATAATCTTTGTTAATTTCTTAAAAATGTCATAATTACTAGAAATATTTTATAAAAAATTTACCTAATAAATATTAAAATAAAGAAAATACTCGAAATTCGTAAATTAACCTAACCTAATATTAAAAGAGAGAAAATCTTATATATGTCTTATATATATATATATATATATATATATATATATATATATATATATATATATATATATATATATATATAGTGATAATAATAGCATAAA
Organism: Trachelipus rathkii; assembly: GCA_015478945.1. Taxonomy (NCBI): domain Eukaryota; kingdom Metazoa; phylum Arthropoda; class Malacostraca; order Isopoda; family Trachelipodidae; genus Trachelipus; species Trachelipus rathkii. The sequence goes on from JABUQX010140050.1 coordinate 1,245, forward strand.
TATATATATATATATATATATATATATATATATATATATGTATAATTTTTAATTCAAACTTCAAAGAGTAAACATCCGCATCCGCATCCGCATCCTCATCTACTTTAAGATCCGCATCCGCATCCTCATCCTCTTTAAGATCCGCATCCTCCGCAAACAGTCAAATTTTGACATCCGGTCCATCACTAATATATATATATATATATATATATATATATATATATATATATATATATATATATATATATATATATATATATATATATATATATATATATATTTTCTTTTTTATATATATATATATATATATATATATATATATATATATTCACTATATACTATATATATCATGGTAGTATAGATATTTTAAAAATGAGCTATGAACGACTCAAAAGAACTGGATGAATTTACTAAGCGATCCAGTCTGAGTCCTTAATTCAATGAACATTTATAGCCAACACAATGGATGAAAAAGATAGGCGTCATTGAGTGTCGCTTGATAACACACACCGATTACGTGGAAATTCACTTTGAGATTTTAAGAGGCCAAGCATTTCTTAAGTTTCGTAAGCACAAATGCAAAAACGAAAACGACTTTACAATACAGCAGTTTTCGTTTTTGCATTTGTGCTTACGAAACGTAAGAAATGCTCGAGTTTGCGTTCGTTTTTGTCAAACTTAGCGCAAAATCGTGAAAAATGCTCACCAAACGTAAGGAATTTCCTTAATTCTGTAAGGTTGCTATTTCCCGTGCTTGCCGAATTTAAGCACGTTCTTACGAAAAAATGTAAACAAACAAGATGGCGGCGTGGTAGGTCCGTTTGGTTTGATGAATGTTTCATTCAATAAAATTAGCTTTAAATCTAATTTCTTCCAAATCGATAAACTCCATCACAATAGTTGATCAATTATTTGTAATATAAACCATTTGTTATTTTTTTTATTTCTGTTTATTCCAAAACCACGTGCTCCATCACAACAGCTGATCAAAATATTTGTAAACAAACGTTCGTTTATGTACAAAATTCGTGTTATAACTGGCTTAGCACGAAGCGTAAACATAAATGAAACAAGAAATGATGACTGCTTATGTTACATACCCACAATACACACATGAGTAGTAGGGGGGGGGATTTTGGACCCGAAAAACCACCCAACCGACGAAAAACCCGCAGCAAAAACGCAGCGAAAAAAACCCACCCAGCGAAAAACCCACCTACCTGACCGACCTACCTGACCTTTTTTTGACCGTGACCTTTTTTGAGCTCGAATTTTTTACCTGACCTTGACCTTTTTTGGGCCTTGACCTTTTTTTGGCCTTGACCTTTTCGACCAACCTTTGGTCTTCCATGGATCATTTTTTGGCCCACGGTATTTTGGCGACCCTAATTTTTTGGCAGCCCTAATTTTTGGCATCCTAATTTTTTTGGCAGCCCTAATTTTTAGCACCCTTTCGAAGAAAGGGTGCTAAAAATTACGTAAGCAACCGTTGTACGTATTGCCCCCTATTTTACGCCCCCCCTAATTTTTCGACCATGGGTCATTTTTTGCCCACGGTAATTTTTGGCCATCCTTTAGGGGCTTAGCCCTTTTTTGATGTCTTAACCTTGTTTGACCATGATATTTCGACCAACCCTTTGATCTTCCATGGGTCATTTTTTGCCCACGGTAATTTTTGGTCTTCCATGGGTCAATTTGGGCCCACCCTAATATTTTGGGGTACCACTTTGGTCTTCCATGGGTCAATTTTGGCCAACCTAATTTTCGACCAACCCTTTGATCTTCCATGGGTCATTTTTGCCCACGGTAATTTTGGTCTTCCGTGGGTCAATTTTGGCCCACGGTAATTTTAGGCTACCTTCGACCGTGGGTCATTTTTGCCCACGGTAATTTTCGACCAACCCTTTGGTCTTCCATGGGTCATTTTTTGCCCACGGTAATTTTCAACCAACCCTTTGGTATTCCATGGGTCAATTTTGGCCCACGGTAATTTTTGATCTTCCTTTAGGGGCTTAGCCCTATTTTTTGATGTCTTTACCTTGTTTGACCATGATATTTCGGCCTTAACCTTGCCATATACCATGGGTCAATTTTGGCCCACGGTAATTTTTTGTCCTTCATGTACACATACACACACACACACTTACACTTATACATACATTCACTATGACACTTACATTTACCCATAGACACTTACACTTACATTTACACGGTTCCCAATCACCGTAAAGAGTATCTAGTGATGTTCTATTAGTGTTCTATGAGTATTAGATGAGTGCCAGGTGAGTGCCAGGTGAGTGCCAAGTGAGTGCCAATGAGTGCCAATGAGTGCCAAGTGAGTGCCAATGAGTGCCAAGTGAGTGCCACATAGTGCCAAGTGAGTGCCACATAGTGCCAACTGAGTGCCACTTTTTTCAAGCCTTTTCTAGCCTCCCCTGAGCCTAGAATAGCCCTAATATGGGTGTCTACCCCTAGGTAATAAGGTATGAGGAATCGATTGGTGTATATTACAATCTGCTAGAATGCTTCCTACTATGAGTTAGTATTTTTCTAACACTTATAGCATGACTGAATATATATCTAAAGAGCTACACAGTTGAGACAGGGCCCGCAAACGTTTCCGAGTCCGAGTCCGCGTCCGCAGGTCAGCCCATCCGCGAGACCGCCGCCGCCGCGTGCGCCACCCGGGGGCCGTTTTTCGTGACCGCCGCGTGCGCCCGCAGGCGCCATATCCCCGCGCAACCGCCACCGCGTGCGTCCGGACGCAATATTACCGCGCGAACGAAAAAATGTGATATCAATGTAAACTATTCAAAAATTTCTTTTCAATACTATGAGTCATTCATTTTTTACTACAATTGTGCGAAATTTTATTAAAATATGCTTTACATACCTTAAATCGGTAAATCCATTAAATCAATGGGGTGTTATTACCCTAACACCTAGGGGATTAGTATGCTTTTGTTTTACTGCTTTAACTTTCTGCTTTACTGCTTTAACTTTCTGCTTTACTGCTTTAACTTTCTGCTTTACTGCTTTAACTTTCTGCTTTACTGCTTTAACTCATGTTTTACTGCTTTAACTCACATGTTTTACTGCTTTAACTCATACCTTTAACTGAATACGATGTAAAGCAGTAAAGCAGTAAAACATCAGGGTCAATTCACCTAAGGGATTAGTATTCTTTTGTTTTACTGCTTTACTTTCTTCTTTCTGCTTTACTTTCTTTAACTTTCTGCTTCTGTTTTTAACTTTCTTTCTTTACTATTTTAACTTTCTGCTTTATAGCTTTAACTTTCTGCTTCTGTTTTATCATATATTTATTAACATTATGTTTTCTTTTATATTTTTTATTTTTGTTTTATTACTTTTTATTTATTATTTCTATTTTTATTTTTGTTTTAATTTGTAATGTAAGAATAAAAACACACAGAGTTTCTGTTATATAAACATTTTATTTTAATAAAATTGTACGAAATTTTATTAAAACCTTTTATATATACGAGTTTTAAGGGAAGTAAAATCGCGTTTTTTCATTTTAAAGCATTTATTACATAATCAGAAACTATAAAATCATTGACATACAAATTTTTAGCATCAAATATATTTACAAGTTTATTAAAACATACATTATTTAAAAAACATATAATGAAATAAATACAATAGACTCCACATAAATTGGAATATAAGGGTTGAACAGGGTAAGACATAGTTTTTACACAGCTTACATTATTATATTTTAAAAATAAGGTAATATAATGATTATTCAATATAAATTTTAAGTTCAAAGAATCAATTATGTGAACAGTATCGTTTTTTGCTCTATAAACGGAAATCCAATGGCCTGTTGAGGTGATGTGACCAATGTATTGAATATGAAGCAGGTATCCTTCTTCAACTTTACAGAGTTTATTTCGTTAATAGCAAACACGCCTAAAAAGCGAGGTTCATTTTTAAACACCGATTTTATTTCCGCTTCATTCATCTTTAATAATTCAAAAGTACGTTGCGTACTCTGTCAATTTCAATGAGTTGAGGATGCTCAAGATAGACCACTACAGTGATGGGTGATTGTAGAATCGATCCAAAAGAGAGATTTAGTCCTAGGGTGCCCTTTCTCAAAATGTTTAAATGATAGGCGTTACAAGCTGAAAGGTCTGCAGTAAGATCATAGGCGTATAAATTACTATTCTTTGCGTATTCTTCAAGATTTAAACCTGTCCCGCTATCATTACATGATACAGTATTGGCTATTAAGTCGTAAAAAGGTCGAGTACAGAGAGATAGGTCACCGTTGTATAACATTTCATAATCACGTCCGTGAGGCAGTCCATTCACATGTAAACTGATACCCCTAAGGCCGAAAGGTGTGAATTTATAGGGTGACTTTTTATAATTCCCGGAGTAGGCTTCATGTTCCACAATGCCTATTATTACTTTCTGTGGTAAATTTCCGTTCACAATGTTAGGGATATTGATACTCGATAATCCTTGAGTGAAATTAAATATCTTGGTTTCAACTCTCTTAATAGGGTACTTTGCTGTAGTATTCAAAAGCGAATTTTCAATTTCCAAATGACGCTGTGGTGATAATTTCACTTTTCTAACATAGAGAAAAGCCTCCAGCAGTTTGAAAACAGGTTCTGGACATACAGCTGTAGCAGTAGGCTTACTTTTTATTTTAAGAGCAAATTTAGGATTTGACCGTGATAAAATGATTCTAGTATCTACAGATGGTAGAATGAGTCTTTCTTGAGAGAAGATATCGCCATTTAATCGACCGTAAAATTCATAAGTATTATTTATGACTTTAGCTGCTTTATCTATATGTGCAGCTTCATCTTTGAAACTGTAAAAACCACATGATTTGAGATGAGATTGTTTAGCATCGTCTGAATAATTTAACAAATGTTCTATATAGCTTCTATAAGGATAATTAGCCGCTGATGCACCTAGTGAAGTTCCGTTAAGATAGACTTCAACCTGGGTGAAACATGTATACAGGAAATTTGATTCTGTATATACTATATGGTCATCACCCGTAGGAAGATCTGTACCATCAGGTTTTGTCAATTTCGTTTTTACATATAAAAACACATTAGAGGGATCTAAGTACTGATCAGAAGTGCCTGGAATATTGAACTCTAGAGGAACATCTGTATTGGTAATTGAATGCAGAGGATTAATACTGATAAAGTTGGACTCGTTAACGCTAATCTGTGTAGGGTTCATGGAGAAGAGATCCAATTCACTCTTACAACAATCAGGACTAGAAGGATGAAGGAAATGCATCTTGTATGTGCGAGCTCTGGCCGTATAATGAACATTTTCATGAAAAACCTTACTTATATACACACATCGTGTAAAAGTTATCAGTTAGTAATTAAATAGCAAATACATCAATACATTTTTTCTTTAGAGGTTTTTTCCGCTTAGTCTTTTTCTTTATGACAATCTTCTTGATCCCTCGACCTTGTCCTGACATTTTACGTCTTATTTTACGCTTAACATCATCCAACATCTCATCTGAAACATCGGCTATACGTCTTTTTAATGCTGTACGAGGATTATTTCCTGCAGCAATATCTTGAATAGTATGCAAACCTGTTCTTATAGCTTTTTTACCTATATATTCCCCGCCTTTCCTGAGTAGAGGCCTTGCACTTCTCCATAGCTTGGCAAAAAATCCACCAAGGCCATACCCCCTCTGCATTTTTGATCCTCTGAATACCCTTTCTTCGTCCATTATTACAGGAGTATCTTTCTTATACTATCTTTACACTGTGAGAGTATGTTAAGGAATGAAAAAATATATCTGACTACACCTCTTATATATATTCCATTATGCTGTAATTACTGCATCTGCTTCTTTCTAATATGAATTTTGCATAACAATGAGCCGTATGTAAAGGGGAAGGGATTTCCTTCTACATCCTCGTACAGAGTCAAAATTTGATCTATTCAGAGGTAGATAATGAACATTAGGGAATGTTATAACTTTACTCTCTTTGGGAAAATATACTACTCTTAATAAAGGAGCTTTAGTATTACCTACATATTGATGATCAATTATATTTGTATATACATAAGCCATACCTGGATGATTGAGCATATCGGATGGGGTACATGTATAATGCAGTACTCGATCTGCTTCATCTTTTTGTTCATGACGAGTCATGCGGTTATTCTCCACAGATAGTATAACCCTCTTCAACATAGTAGGGATATCATGAAGTATATCCAGCTCAGCATCCCGTTTACGAATATGTTTACGTTGCCATGGTGAACGTCTCAGAAAAAACGTGTCACGGTCTCGCAGGTTTACACTTACTTTTGATCTTAAAGATATTATTACTTTATCTTCATAGGTACGCATTTCAGTTTTGTATACCAGATCCTTACACATAATACTCATATCAAAGAGAACGTTTAAATGACTAAAAATAGCAGGCACCGATTTAAAATGTGACTTCCGCAAAGTAAATTCTTCAAAGAAGTATTCTTTTGTGCCAATCCTGGACCTAGGCAGATCACGAGTATCTTTCACTTGTAATATAGTTTCAACACATTCTACACTTCTGTACACCAGCATCCAGAATAGATCGTGAGGTAAATTTTCTATGTCTGTATTTAGTATCATTTCACATAATCCTACTTCGTATACCTCTCTTTCAAGTTGTATAGGATTCATTAACACAGTTGTAAAATCCGCGAGTTTATTATCAGGATGTAAATCCAAAGACGCTGAAGACGGAAGAGTTAAATAGAAGTGGTCTACACTCTCCATGATTATAATGGCGACTGATTAATAATTCTTAACTTCACTTGCTTTTATATAAGTATTAAACTTAGCAGGATACCCCATTTCACCAGATACTGTTTATTTTTCCCTTTTCCTCTCGTAGCTAATATTTTCTCAATTTTATATTCATGAGTTACAGGATTGAACCTTACTTTTTGTATTTCTTGTTTATAAAATCCGCCTTTTATTTTTTCACCATTTAAATCTTTCAGATAATATAACTTTAAACTATCACGACTGAATGGTTGGATATTGTGCACTTTAAAAACTTCCGTAGTCCAACCGGATTCATATCCTTTTCTAAACCTTTCTTCTGTTCGAGAAACTCTTACATAATCGTTTACCTTTATTCCTGAATTATCTTTTATTTTGTTTTCTTTTTCATGTAGATGGGTTCTCAGGCCTCTAGTTTTTGACATTTCTAAAGGAGATGACTTTATAGTTCTATGGTAAGACCTGTTATAAGAATAAGCCAGATCGTCCAGTATATCAATATATTTAAAAGTATTCATTTTAGTAAAATACCTATGCATGCGTTCTTTAATAGTACGCTGTACTCTTTCAACTATTGCCGCTTTGTTTACGGAAAATGTATTGTATTAGCTTATACCATACTCCCAGAGCAGTTCCTGAAACTCTCGCCCCTTGAATTCCATTCCTGAATCTGTCCAAAATGATTTAGGTGTTCTCCGCTCGTCCTCTATAATTTCAAGTACAGCATCGGCTACTGTAGCTGATCTTTTATCTTTTATTGGCTTCAGCCACAAGTATCTAGAGTATACGTCAATTGTAAAAAGTATATATTGAAAGCCTTCATTATAAGAGCTGTATTTAATCATTTCCGATAAATCTAACTGCCATATGCTATCGAGCTGCGGAGATATGGTTTTCCGTGTAGTAAATTTTTTTCTTACAGGTTTATGTAGAGTAAATGCCTCTTCACCCTCTAAATATGCTTTTAACTCTTTTTTCTCAATATCAGGATACCTTAAAGCAAACCTAGTGAAACCTCCAAAACTATTTGGCTCCCTCAGATTGAAGTAATGTTTATCAACTACCTCCTTCGCCTCCATGTTGTCTACTGACACACGTGTAAGCGTTATTATATATATATAACATATATATATATATATATATATATATATATATATATATTTATATATATATATATATATATATATATATATATATATATATATATATATATAACAACTTTATAATATATATATATATATATATATATAAATATAACATATATATATATATATTTGTCACAAAAATGTGATATTAGGTCACAAGGGATAAAGAAAAAGATTTTAAATAACATTTATTTATACACAAACATTACAACTAAATATATATGATAATACATAATTACGATTTAATCCAACTAGGCCTATTATAAGGTGTTTTTCTTATTCGTCCTCTGGTAACACGTTTAAATTTATCTGATGCGTAAGAAGTGCCTGATGGACTTGAATCAGGTCTTGGTGTAACGGGTATATTATCTAAGTCTGCTAATCGTCTTGTATTTAAGATTAAACTTCTGGGAAAATTAATAGTCTGAAGTTCTTGTTTGATATCATTCCATCCTTTTACAGGACCTTTCTTCCAGTTACGTGAGAGATCAGCTATCAAATCCACAATATTTGATCCTTTAACTATTTCATCATCAATTACAATCTGTCCTGCTTCATTCAAAGATAATTGTTCTTTTAAAATATTATATAAAGCTATTCCAGATTTACACACTCTAATAGGTAAGCTCTCCTCTAGGATATTTTTAAATTTATCTTCATTTTTCACTTCAAGTTTTACTTCATTAGAAACATCTACATTATCGGTTACCGGGATACGTAGGGATGGATGTAGGTGCAAGTCTTTAAGATCTATCAATTTTTGTACGGCATCTTGGTATAAGATGCGTTTCTCATGGATGTTAATGTCTGAATTTAATATTCTGTACACTTCTTTCTCGTATTTGGTTATCTGTTCAACTTTAGGATCATTTAAACTATAAGGTAGAGGCTGCTGAAAAGCTAATGAATCGTTCACAATATAAGGATTCTGTTGGTGCAGCTGTTGTTGCTGATGTGAAAGAGGTTGTATTAATGCATTGTGTGGCAATATCTGCGTATATGGGAGTTGTGAATGATGAAACTGTGATTGTGGATTTTGCACAAGGTGCGGGAATAACTGGCCATATTGAGGTTGTGATTGCTGAATCTGAGGAACTGAATTCTGTACCGATGTTGTATTATTATACTTCATTTTCTCATATACTCATTATATGAAAGTACAGCAACCTTCTTCATCATGGGGACAACCACTTAGTTATCAGTGGAGCTATAACGGAGAAGAGTAATGGTAGGAATACCCCTCCTCCTCTCTGTAGTAACTTCTTTTTATTTTTCAGATTTTTTTATGTTGAGGGAGAGTTTTTTAATGATGTTTCTATAACGACGTAGCTTTACCTTCTGAGGTCTGTTTAAAGGAACATTTCCTTTTATAAGATTTAAACAGACTTCACATACACACTGGATGAATTTCTCATCCTCACTAATTAGTTTACGTTTTTCAGAAGGTTTCAGTTTTTTAAATTTTTTTTATAAGAGGTAAATACTTTGCAACTAGAGCACTCATTATTCAGGTATGTATACAGTTTCTATCTCATAGGGAAGAATGTTGGTACGGAGCAACACTCTGTACGTGTTTTTGGGGTGAAGTTCACACATCAAATAACCGTGGGGGATCAAAGTAACCTCTTTATATACTTTTAAGAACTCTTTCCTTTGAAGGGGAAACATTTGAGTTGCCAATACATTAATTTGATTCATGTCTCTTCTCTGTCCAAACAACAGTAAATACTGTGTGTTTAAAGAAACACTTCGCATATGCTTGCTTTGATAAAAAATATTCTGCGTTATGAAAAACACAGAGATATTTAGATGGTGAGAATAAACTGTGAACACTTCTGCTATTTCCAAATTCAATTTGTGCATTAAATCATCTAATACAATAATTTTGTGTCCATGTATATTGTCCAACGATCTAATATCGTATATGCCTTCATGAAATTGAATCACATCTTTATATTCTTTAAATTTTTCCTGATAAACATTATAACACCATATTATTTTTACAGGGGTTTGTTCAAAAATCTCAACCTCTTTTAAAATATTTAATAATAGAAAGGTTTTACCACACATCCTGTCAGCCTTCCACAAGACATAGCCGGAATGTAAATTTCTCCACATCCATACTCGTCAAGTAGATAATGAATAATAGGTTTATTAAAGTTTAGCCAAAATAGTAAAATATATGTTTTCTAAACTAATTTCATTAATTTTATTAAAAATAAAGAATGTTTATATAACAGAAACTCTGTGTGTTTTTATTCTTACATTACAAATTAAAAATAAAAAAGTATTAAAACAAAAATAAAAATAGAAATAATAAATAAAAAGTATTAAAAATAAAAAAAAAAAAAATATAAAAAGAAAACATAATGTTAATAATAAAAATAATGAGAGTTAAAAACAGTAAAGCAGAAAGTTAAAGCAGTAAAGCAGAAAGTTAAAACAGTAAAACAAGAAAGTTAAAACAGTAAAACAGTAAATCAAAGCAGTAGACGAAGTTAAACAGTAAAGCAGTAAAACAAAAACATACTAATCAATTTAGGTAACACCTCTGACAATTTTACTTTGCTTTACTCTTTAAGCTATCTGTATTAATAAATATATGAGTTAAAGCAGTAAAACATATGAGTTAAAGCAGTAAACATGAGTTAAAAACAGTTAAGCAGAAAGTTAAAGCAGTAAGGCAGCAGGAAGTTAAAACAGTAAAGCAGAAAGATAAAGAAAGCGGTAAAGCAGAAAGTTAAAGCAGTAAACCAGTAAACAAAAGCATACTAATCCCTAGGTGTTAGGTAATAACACCTCTATTATTACTGATTTACTGCTTTAAGGTATGTAAAGTATATGTTTTAATAAAAATTTCGTACAATTGTAGTAAAGTAAAATTGACTCATAGTATGTTTGAAAAGAAATTCTTTGAATAGTTTACGTTGATAACTATTTTCGTTCGCGCGGTAATATTGCATTGCGTCTGCGGGCGCACGCGGCGGCAGTTACGGGATATGGCGCCTGCGGGCACGCGGCGACGGTTGGCGAAGATATTGCGCCGCGGGCGCACTTTTGCAGCGGCTGATTTCGCGGAGGGAGCTGACCTACGGACACGGACTCCGGACTCGGAAACGTTTGCGGGCCCTGTCTCATGTGTAGCTCTTTAGATATATATTCAGTCATGCTATAAGTGTTAGAAAAAATACTAACTCATAGTGGAAGCATTCTAGCAGATTGTAATATACACCAATCGATTCCTCATACCTTATAACCTAGGGGTAGAACACCCATATTAGGCTATTCTAGGCTCAGGGGAGGCTAAGGCTTGAAAAAAGTGGCACTCAGTTGGCACTATGTGGCACTCACTTGGCACTATGTGGCACTCACTTGGCACTCATTGGCACTCACTTGGCACTCATTGGCACTCATTGGCACTCACTTGGCACTCACCTGGCACTCATCTAATACTCATAGAACACTAATAGAACATCACTAGATACTTCTTACGGTGATTGGGAACCATCAAAGCCATCAAGTTAGCGTGGGTCAAAATTGACCCATGGTATATGGCAAGGTCAAGTCCGAAATATCATGGTCAAACAAGGTTAAGACATCAAAAAAGGGTTAAGTCCCTAAAGGAAGGACAAAAAATTACCGTGGGTCAAAAATTGACCATGGACATTGGATTAGCAGTTGTGTACGTGAGTATAAGGGTGTAAATGTAAAAAGTGTCTATGGGTAAATGTAAGTGTCATAGTGAATGTGTGTGTATAAGTGGCATAGTGAATGTCTGTATAAGTGTAAGTGTGTGTGTGTGTGTGTGTGTGTGTGTGTGTGTGTGCGCACGCGCACGTGTGTGTGTGTGCGCACGCGCACGTGGGTAGGTGTTCAAGTTAGGGTAGGTCCATACATGCGTACAAGTTAGGAACGAAATATGTGACGGGTGGACCACGAGTGGGCAAAAAATTGGCGTGGGCAAAAAATGACCCATGGTATCTGGCAAGGTCAAGGCCGAAATATCATGGTCAAACAAGGTAAAGACATCAAAAAAATAGGGCTAAGCCCCTAAAGGAAGATCAAAAATTACCGTGGGCCAAAATTGACCCATGGAAGACCAAAGGGTTGGTCGAAAATTAGGGTGGGTCAAAATTGACCCATGGAAGACCAAAGGGTAGGCAAAAATTACCGTGGGCCAAAATTGACCCATGGAAGACCAAAGAGGAAAAAGTTACCGTGGGTCAAAATTGATATGGAAGATAAGGGTAGTAAAGTCTAACGTGGGCCAAATGACCACGGAAGATCAAAAGAGGTAATAAAAGTACCGTGAGCAAATTGACCCATGGTCGAAAAAAATTAGGGTCGGGTACGTACAGCAGTTGCTGACACGCAACACGTTTGGCGCAACCCTTCTTCGGGTAAGGGTTGCCAAAAAATTAGGGTTGCCAAAAAATTAGGGTTCTCAAAAAATTAGGGTTCTCAAAAAATCAGGGTTCTCAAAAAATTAGGGTTCTCAAAAAATCAGGGTTCTCAAAAAATTAGGGTTCTCAAAAAATTAGGGTTCTCAAAATCAGACTTCCCTAGGACAAAGGTGGTGAAATTTGTTAAAAAATTGACCCATGGAGAGACCAAAGGGTTGGTCCGAAAAAAAGGTCAAAGGCCCAAAAAGGTAAACGCCAAAAAAGGTCAAGGTCAGGTAAAAATTCGAGCTCAAGAAAGGTAGCGGTCAGAAGGGTTAGAGCCCAAAGGTCCAAAGGCCCAAAGGTCCAAGCCCAAAGGTCAAAGGCAGGTAAAAAATTGGGCTCAAAAAGGCCTCAGGTAGGTTCCTGGACGCTGTGGTCAAAATGACCAACACGAGCGGAATGGCTCTCCTACTACTGGGAGGGATCAGAGAGGGCCAATGGTAATGTTGAGTTTTCTAAAGGGAAGACTGATACATTGCTATTGGAGACTTTATGATACGATACCTAGATAGGACTTTTCAAAATAAGGATAAAAGAAACGATTGAGAGTATATTATCTGCTAGAGTGAGTGATATCGTGGATGGGATGAATAGAGATTGATTCACAAAATGTTGATTCCAAATGTGATTGTGCATACTTAAATTTGCAAATGATATGGACTTAGAAGGTCAGAAAATTATGCAGATTATAGGAGGTTGATTCTGAAAGATGAAAGCTAGTGGAAGAAGGTGCATGATTTCTGTAATTTTACCTAGGTTAGGTGCAAGTCAGGAATGGGGGAGTAGAGCTTTAGGTGTAAATGAAAGGGTTAGGAAATTAAGTTTTCATAAAATATTAAGGTTTTAGGATTTGTGGAGAGGAATTTCTGGATAAAGTCTTGCAGCAGATGGGTTCGCAGTTCAGTAAGGTGTTGGGCTTTTTAGTACTAGTTTGGAGTGAGGGGCTAAATCTGGATACGAATAATACCAATGGTAACTGTAATAGTGGTGAGATAATGAAACTAGATGTTATTTACAGAGTTCAAATAATGATTATGGCAATTAAATATAACATTTCGAATATGTAAATGCTTTTCTAAATGCTCGCAGCAGCAGAAATAAAAGACTGATTAGTTATACCATAAATGAGAATCTAAATTATTTGCATAACTAAGGCATGGGTTAATGAAGAATTATATGGAGACTCTTTTCAGGAATTGAAATAGATGGATATTCACTTTATTTATACCAGCGTAGAGAAAAGAAGGGTGGTGGGGTGGCGCTTTATGTTAAAAGCAATATTCAATCTGTATTAAAATGACTGACTTTAAAACTAATCATGATATTGAATCTGTGTGGGTAGATAATATACAATAAATCATATAGAATAAGGGCATTTTATAGACCTCCTGGCCAGAGTCAAGAATTAGACGCGAAAATTGGTAAAAGAAATTGAGACAGCATGCCACAATAAAAGAAAAAGGTAATGTATAGTCATAATGGGTGATTTTAATTTTCCTGGCATCAATGGGATTCTTTTGTCTAATATGGATCATGAAGTAGTTCACTGTTGCTATATATATTTGTATACTAGATAACTTTTGAGCCAGATGGTCCATGAACCAACAAGACACGATGCACTATTAGACTTAATATTAACCACAACGATGAAAGTATGGTGGATGAGGTTAGAGTTGAAATTTAGGACTCAGTGACCATAATATAATTAGAATTTAATATGAATGTGATATCTGGGCCCAAATTGCAAGTTAATAAGGAAAAGATCTTGGATTTCCAGAAATGGCGATTTTACCAAATTTCGAGACATACTTAGTACAATAGAGAGAGAGAGAGAGGCTGGGATAAACCCTTTGGAAGACCAAAACTGTTTTATTATGTAGAAACATTTTAAGCAAATTTTAATGAATATTCAGTTAGTATCTTTTAAGATAAACCCATTGTGATTTGAAGAAAACCAAGTTTAGTGGAATGAAATAAGAGATAAAAATTAATGAAAACGTAGATGTTTAAAATATTCAAGGGTAGTAATAGAAGAGGAGGATTTAGAAAATTATAGGGAAAATAGAAACATAACCAGTCAATAAGAAAGGCAAAGAGACAGGCAGAAATAATTTAGCAAGGAATAGTAATAAGGACCTGAAGAAGTTTTAGCTTTATAAATTAAAAATGGGAATGGGACAATTGGTTCAATTAAAATTGATGAAAATTTAGTGAGTTCAGATAAGGAGTTGGTCAACATTTTCATTGCTTATTTTGCTTCAGTGTTTACTGAGGAAAGATTAGATAATAGTTTGGAGACTAATAGTTCTTGTATGCATGTAACAAATAGACTTACAGAATTTGAATTTGATGTAAAAGATATTAAACGTTTACTAGACCATATTGATCCAAGTAAAGCTGCCGGCCCTGATGGTATATATGGTAGAATTCTGAAGGAGGGTAATTTTCCCAGCATTACCCAAAGGAAAGCACTGTTGTTTAAAGCGATCTATAATATTTGGTGAGGTACCAGATGACTGGAAAACAGCATATGTTTTCCCTTTTTATGTTGTGCCATATAGAGAAATATTTAGAAGATAACAAGGTATTGTATGACTCCCAGCACGGTTTCAGAAAAGGTAGGTCATGTCAGATAAGCCTTTTAGAATTTATGGAATACATTACTGACTGCATTGACCGAGGAGAACCTGCTGATATTATATATTTAGACTTTAGCAAAGCTTTTGATAAGGTTTCCCACATAAGGCCGATGAAGAAGTTATTACAATGTGGTATAGGTGGAGTGGTACATGGTTGGATTAAAGAGTGATTGTGGAATAGAAAACAGTGTGTACAACTAAATGGCAATAAGTCATCATGGGAAATAGTGAAGAGTGGTGTCTCACAGGGTTCAGTGCTGGGGTCACTATTGTTCTTCATATATATAAATGATTTAGACAAGGGACTTAAATGCAAAGTTTCTAGGTCTGCAGATGATACCAAAGTGGTCACCACAGTTAGGAATAGTGAAGGATGTATAAAGTTTCAAAATGATCTTGATTAACTTTTTGGGTGGGCAGATAAGTAGCAAATGAATTTTAATAGTAAAGTGTAAGGTTCTTCACCTAGGTTATTCAAATAAAGTTTTAACTATGATATGAATGGTAATTGGCTTGAATCTGGACCAAAAGCAGTTTGGAATGATTATAAGCAATGAGCTTTGAAGAAAGTAACTAATCGGTGTTTGGAAGCAGAATAAACTAATAAGATGCACTGGGCATAATAAGATCACAAATGTTGTTTACAAGAGCAGGAAGTAATAAGTAAACTAACACTTATTAAGCTATGTTGGGTATTAATAGAGTATTATTTTCAAATTTAGGCCTTATTTAAAAGACTTAGATATGCGAGTGTTTTCTAAATGAAAAGAACAGCAAAGTTAAAGGGATTGAGGATGAGGTATGGGGATGAGGCTGAAAGGAGTTAGGATGTTTTCTGTGAAGGCTCTTTCTCAGAGGGGACATGATACAAGTCTACAAAATATTTACATCTCTTGATAATACGGAGACCAATAAATTTTTCAAAGTAGAGCATGGACAGGTGACCAGGGGTCATGATAAGAAAATTAAGAAGAAAGCATGCCATCTTGATATAAGAAAACATTCATTCAGTAATAGGGTTGTTAAATTTTGGAATGGTTTGCCACACAGGAGGTTTTTGAGTGCAATTCGATTGCAACTTTTAAGAAAGGGCTGGATAGATATATGGATGGCTTGGGTATCATATAATATATTTTGACTAAGCCAAATTGGCTGGTTCTTAGTTACTGTAGTTATTTACTTATTAAGGTTAATTGCATGTTACTATAAAGTTATTAAGGCTGTAGTCTGGTTAGCATGTTTATACTTTAGATATAGTTTTTTTTATATTTTGGTTGTAGACTTTGTGTATAAATATATTGCCAAGCCCTAGGGTGATTTGCGGATTTGCATGAACACGTTTTGGACTTTGCGTATTCTGTTCGAAGTGATTGACAAGCCCTAGGGTGCTTTGTGGAGTTGCATGAGCATGCTGTTTGGTGATTGATTCTGTTGGCTTGACTGGGACAGTTTTGGTAGGCCCATGTGGCTTCTTACTGTCTTTTTATTTCTAATGTTTCTAATGTTCTAAAATTTGTAAATGTTGATATTTTGGAAAGACCCTCAAAACTGAATTATAGAGTCGATACTTAGGCTTAAATTTATTTCCTTTTATTGCCATTTAAAATGTTTAAAAACGCACACACACACACACACACACACACACACCTACACACACCCCACACACACACACACCCACACCCACAAATTAATTTCTATTATTGCCATACAAAATGAAAGAGATACTTATTGTTTATTGAAAACCGTACTGAGCCTAGTTTATTAAATATTTTCTCTCTTCGTAAATTTTTAAATTTTGTTATATTGTCGAACGACTGCTAACAAGGTTGCTGCAATCTATACTTGATAAATATCCAGGTACTGCTGTTTTAACTGCAATTTTCTCAAAAATTTCACTGAATTTTTTCTGTGAGATTTCCTTTAAAACGAAGTGCGAGTCTCTTTATCATCTGCGGCTTTGTAAGCCTTTTGTCACTCTAGATTGAGTAGATTGCTATCACTAAACTCCTCCATGTGCGATTCTATAATTTCTTCTTCATCTTTTTCAAAAAAGAGATTTTTTCGACGTTTGAGTGGTCATTGAAAAAAAAAATTGAGCGCTATCTTTTAATTACCGAGATTATTGAATTTAGTGCGTGCGATTATAATTTTTTAATGAAAAAAATCTGTCGCGTTATCTGAGAGTTAATCGGGAGTTTCCTGTAGTAGTAGTAGTAGTAGTAGTAGTAGTAGTAGTAGTAGTAGTAGTAGTAGTAGTAGTAGTAGTAGTAGTAGTAGTAGTATAATAATAATAATAATAATAATAATAATAATAATAATAATAATAATAATAATAATAATAATAATAATAATAATAATAATAATAATAATAATAACACAGCCTGGAAAATTTAACTTTTGGAAAATTGTCTTCACATTTAGGTGTTCATTATATTGGAATTGTTGTCCTGATTTCAAATATAACCTCAGTTTTTTTTTTTCATCACTTAAAGATATTAAGGAATATAGAATTTTAAAAACAAACACAAAATTACCAAAAATTAATAAGTAAAATTTATTTCTAACGCTTAAATAGAAATACAGAGTACAAAATCTTTTGGTACTTTTCAGCTTGTGCTCGTTATGTGGATTGTCCCTCTTTAGCATCCAGCAGTAATCGGGTATCATGCTGACATTCCATCTTCCCTGATATTGTCTTTCCATTTCCTTTATATTTTGGTGAAATCGTTCACCCTGTTCTTCACTCACAGCTCCTAGATTGTCTGGGAAGTAATCCAGATGCGAGTGTAAAAAATGAACTTTAATGCTCATGTTGCAACCCAAGTCTTTAAACGTTCTTAACATATTTTCAACAATATATTTGTAATTTTGATCTTTCTTGTTTCCAAGGAAGCTTTTTACAAATGCTCCTTACTTAAGCTTGCTTTCTGGTAAATTAGGAGAAGAAAGAAGGAAGGAAGAAGAGAAAGAGAGAGGAAGAAGAAGAAGAGAATCTTGGTGCAAAGATATTTAAAACACTCTCCATCTTTT
The DNA here is from genome assembly GCA_015478945.1 of Trachelipus rathkii. Taxonomy (NCBI): domain Eukaryota; kingdom Metazoa; phylum Arthropoda; class Malacostraca; order Isopoda; family Trachelipodidae; genus Trachelipus; species Trachelipus rathkii. Next base: position 19,300 of record JABUQX010140050.1, read on the forward strand.
GGTAGTGCCTTCACATACTGTTTCATGTCTATTTTATGTGAAGTGGAGGAGTAGTATTAAAACGTTTTTGGATCTACTAAATTCTCTCTTTGTACCTTTTTTATCCCAGGCTGTAGGGATTTTCTGAGTGGCCATTCTTTTTTAATATAATGCTGATTCCTATCACGGCTATCCCATTCACATAGGAAACACGGATGCTTTGTGTATCCACTTTGTTGTCCTAGTAACATGGAGAGTACCTTTAAATCGCCACAAATGGTCCAACCATGGTCTTTATATTTAAAGTTGTTAAGATCATCTCCAGAATTTTCATAACACTTTTTTAAATGAACAGAATGCCCCACAAGTGAAGAAGCATACCTACTTCCGTTATAAAGAAGTACAGCTTTGAGATTTCTTTTCGATGAATCGATAAAGAGTCGTCAGTCGTTTGTATTGTAGTCAAAATATTGAAACTGAAATTTCATGAGTCCAGGAACATCAGAGCAGTACACTAGATCGTCTCTTTGTGAGAAAAACTGTTCAAATTCTTCCTCTCTATCTCTAAACCATGAAAACTACGTCCCTTC
>JABUQX010140051.1:5000-11473 GCA_015478945.1 Trachelipus rathkii
CTTTACATTCGATTTAATTGCACCAGCAACCTTCCTGCCATTCACAACTTTCCTACTACACTCTGCATCATCCGTTACCTTCTCATCCAACACATACCTAAATATTTAAACTCAGACACTTGTTCCAGCTGCTCACCATCTAACATTACTTCACACTGAGACTATCCTCACTCACAACCATAACCTTACTCTTATCTACGTTTACTTTCAGACCCCTCCTTTTACACATCATGCCAAATCTCTCCACCAATCCTCTCAAGCTCTCTTCAGACTCGCCACACAACAGAACAAATCATCCTATAATAGGTAGGGCACACTCCACTCCTCTCCATTCTCCCATCATTCTAACACCATTTCCTGCCATCCCACCTCGAATTCTTTCATCTATAACCCCATCCATATACACATTGAATAAGGAGGCATAACACAACCCTGTCTCCTCCGCTATTAATCCTAAACCAGTACATTTGACACCATTTATTCTTACACACGCTTCACTATCGTCCTACATACTTTGATACCATTCAGAAGCCTACCACCAACACCATATATCACTAATATCTGCCATAAAGCTTCCTATTAACTCTATCATACGCATTTTGTAAATCCATAAAACCTAAATATAATTTATTCTTCTTCTCCCTGTTTCTCAATCATTTGTTTCAATGTAAAGATTTGATCCACATCCTCTACCACTCCTAAACTTGCACCTTGTTCTTCACCAGTCATTCCCTCAGTCACTCGACGCACTCTTTCGACAAAATACCGGCATATGCCTTCCCTGCAACACTCAATGAAGCTTATTCCCTATAATTCTACAGTTCCTTTTCTCCCTTACCCATATATATAAGGGTACTATTACCACTCTCCTCCAATCCCTTGGAACTATACCCTCCCATAGGCTTGGCTTTGTTACACAACTTCAAATTCAATCAATCACCATCGCCTCGCTCTTGATCATTTCACCAGTAATTTTATCTATGCCTGCAGATTTACCATTCTTCAGCTTTCTCACCTACCCATTACCTCCTCCTTACTAATAGCCTCATCCCCAAAATCTGCCTATTCATTTCTTGCTCCATTCTTCATCATTATTATTCCATTCCTCCATTTCCATCCATTCCTTCATTCCATTCCTTCCTTATCCTTCCTTCCATTTATTCATTTACCTCTTGTTTCCTTTATTTCTTTCCACTAATTCCATCTTTCCTTTCATCCATTTACTTTCATTACATTCCAACCACTTCTTTTACCTTTAACCACTTTCATCACCCCTTCATTCCACCATTCATGTTTAACATTCTTACTTCCCTACTTTTGCTTTTATCCACACACTTCCTTTCTTTTCTACTAACTTTCAATTTATTTCCTTCATTTGCCCCCAGATTATTCCGTATCCACTGTTCCCCATTCCGTTCTGTCCTTTCTCTTTTCCTGCTTATTATCCACCTCTCCATCCAGCCCCACTAACAATTTCCATTTCCTAATGATCCATCCATTCCTAAACCCCTCACTGATTCTTTTATCCACATACTAACATCTCCTTCTTCCACCAACAAAATCAATCCTTTTCCATATTCCACTCTTCCATACCTTCGTCTCTGTATATTCCACCACATACACTCTCTCTTCACAAATCCATCCACCTTCCATTCTCATTTTCTCCCCACACCCCAAAAACACCTGTTATACCATCCCTTTTTGATCACCTATATCCAGCCATTCAGGTCCCCAACACTATCAATCTGAGGCTCCTTCTCACCCCATCCAGAACATCATTCAAATTATCCAAAAAAACGTACTCTCTTTAACGTTTCCCTCAGTGGACCATACGTCACAACCACACACACCTTGACCTTTTCAAACTTAGAATTTAACCATTAAATTCTGAACTCACACACAAAGTCTACCATAGCTTTGTGCCACAGATCACTCATCAAATTGCAACTCCTTCTCTCCTCTCATTCTCTTCCACACCAACGCACACATTTCACATACTTTTCCTCAATTTACACCTTTTCCTTTCATGCTTTGTTTCGGTCACGGCGAACCTTAAATTTGCCTTTTCATCCCCTCCATCACCTCTCCTCTTCTCCTCAACATTTAATCCTCTGTTCCATGTGCCCTTGATTCGCCTGATTTCGCTGAAAATTAGAAGGTCGTTTACAGCGATCACGACCATCTCCGAGGCGTGCATCAGCATTCCTAGCAAGAGATAGGTGGTAGTGGGCAGCCAGCCCAACTACCACCGTCCCTTAGTCGCCTTCTACGACACGCAGGACATAAGATGTGGCAATTCTTTCTCCCCACACATAGGGATATGAGTATTAGGGATGTCTGTAAGGTGTTATCTAGAAGAGGGGTGTGTACTTTAAGTATGTGTATATGATAATATTGGATAAATGGTGGTTAATGTGTGCCTGGAGAGGATGAGTGTGTGAAAGAAGATATGAACGAAGAAAGACGCACCCATTAAAAATGGGGAGGTAATTTCATCGCTCAGTATGCGTGTACTCTCCTTATAAATTCTTTATATATATATATATATATATATATATATATATATATATATATATATATATATATATATATATATATATATATATATATATATATATATATATATATATATGCTATATATATATATAATATACCATATATATATATGTATAACATATATATATATATATATATATATATATATATATATATGTAATATATATATATCAACCTCCTCTATATATATATATATATACAATATTATATATGTAGTGGAGACCAAGTGACGAGGGCATGAATAAGTATGGTCACTTGACCTCCAGATGAAAAAGTAATTAGTATTATCAAAATTAATAAAAATAATTAAGAACAGTGAGAAAAGTAAAAAGAAATTATGTAATATCTACCTGGAGGAGATATGTAAAAGAGCCATTTCAGCTTTCTTGCTATCGGCTGGGTAAGGAGAGAGGGACCATCAACTTGCTCCAAATGCTCCTGGTTTGTGTCCAAGTAAAGAATAGATCACTTTTTAAGCTTTAGTAAGAGGGGAGAATGAAAAAGAAGTAAAAGATAGATTTATTAATCCATATATACTATCAAAAGTAGTAGAGGTAATGTTAATACATTCACCAGTTATCCGGGAAACTAGGGGGATAGCCTTAAAAAAAATGGTTACGGGGGTGGGAACCCACAACTGTAACTAAGTTGTTATAAACAATGGTCACAAGACCTGACTTAATATTACTGATTTTTGGGAAGTTATCCAGAATATTAATGGGTCTGGGAAGTGATCCAGACTTGATTCATGGGTCTGGGGAATTATCCAGACTTAAGAGATTTTAACTATGTTGATTAATCTTGTGAGGTGAAGACTCAAGATAAGACTTAAGACAAGCCCAAAAATAAAGATGAATCTTTCGAGAGGTCTATAACGAAGACCCTAAAATAAGATTGGAAAATAAGAATTCCTGAGATGGCGTTTGTTATCGCCTCAAAATAAGATGACAAACAATAAGATGATTCTAGGGATGTAAATGAACCCCAACAATAAGATTGGAAAATAAGACTTGCAAATAAGACGTCGTTTCAATGGCACTTGGTAGTGCAAAAGGTCCTAGACCCTAAATAAAGACCCTGTAAATATTACAGGAATTAGTTTTATGATTTGAATGATTTTTAAGATATTAGGATATTTAAGTTATTGAAACATGGTCATTAACTAAAGAATTAAATTAAGATACTATTATATTAAATTATACGATCTTACCCTAACGATAAGTACGTCTGTGAGGGGTCTTGTGGAATCTGCGTCAAGAGAACTTGATGAATATCAACCTTGGAAGGGACTGTAATCAAAAGGCAAAAGGGGAAAATGATGAATATCATTACTAACTTTGGGTAAATAAATGTGACTTAGAAGTTCAAACATGATTACATACCTGGGATCCTAATGTGTAAGTGTTTCCTAACTTCGTAGGTACATCAGTGAGTTATGGTATATGGAATTAATCTCATTGATACGTTGGTAGTATTCTTTAGTAGTATGCTATCATTAAGCTTTAATAAACTTTTAAAACTACGTATTATTAAAGTTATAATTAAGATTATAAATTATGAATACATGGGGATGTCTACTGTAAGAAAGAAAAACTGTTTTAATTAACCATATAAAATCCCATAGTAAAAAATATACAAACAAAAAATAGTTTAATCATACATGTTTAACCTTAATAAGTAGAGTACTCACTTATTCTAATATATAGAATAAGTTTTCCATCTTGAAACCACTTTGGAACTAACTTATACCACATGTATGAGTGAATTTAACCTGGACTCCACAATTACCACTACACACTTCCCCACTAAGCCTAAAAACCCCACCTTACTTTCGAAGGCATAATAAATGACAGAGCATAGACTTAGTTTTCCGAGGGATAGTTAGAGGATGATTTGGTATATTGGGAGTCAGGTGCCTAAGTACGTTAACACCTTTACCATCATTAGAATGAATATTAGTATATAGGTTCTACTATTAGTAAGTTATACCTTACAAACCCTACCATTAATTGGAATAAGATAGGATAGGTACAGTAAGAACAGTAAGAAGTAGAAAAGTAATGGACCTTCTTAGGAGATGGGATGGGAAATGCAAAAAAATATATTAGTAATTTGACAGTGATAATAAATAGATTTATTAATATTTTTCGTCGAAAATTATCAGTAAATAAGAATTTTATAATTAGAATATAAAATAACATTATCAATTTGTTATTACACTTAATATCAACCTATCATTAGATTTGGTTATTACCAAAATTATTTTTAATATTGCGATCCCCAAAATTTTGGGAATTTTTATTTTGCTTAAGAGCAATTAGATAATACAATTAATAGTACAAAACTGAAAAGTGTACCTGATATTATTTAGTACATTACCACCCGGTGTCTTCGGTTGTTTTGAGAACTTCGGATGGAAAACGTCGGATGACTGCTGCATTGGCATCCAGAGCCATCATCTGAAATATGAAACTCACTCCCTCCTAATCCCTTGCAACATCGTCATGAACATGACCATGAGTCAAGGTTTTGGAGGAAAATATATGTATGGCTATCTAAGTCGCAATATAATGCTCGAATAGACATACTATATATTTTTCTCTCTCTCTATATATATATATATATATATATATACCGTAACTGGGCCATTGGGCCTAGAGCTAGTAATGGTTACTCATATGAGAGCATTACCCTAGTTTTTCAGGGATGTTGGAATTTAATATAGAAAGAGGACAAAGCAATTTTTTACGTTTTCGGGTTTAAGGGATTGATAATTGAAGGAAGTTTTTGACCATGGTTGGTGTGAGAATGAGACTGGTTTCCTTGCTTATGCAATCGAATTTGTTGCCGAGTCGTTTGATCAATCTACGCATTGTTAGATCGGGAAGTAAATGATTTTCTTTTAAGGCTGTCGCACCCAATACTACTGGGGCTAGCATCATTTCTCCGGGTATGATTATGAAATTGATAGGTGTAGTGGAGAAATCACTATCAAGGAAATGTAATGGAATGTTTATGTATGAATCGACTGAAACCGTGTGTTCATGTGTTAAGCCTCTGATGGCATTTATTCCAATGTCCTTAGAAGGTTTTATAAGATGTTTTAGTTGTTGGGGAATGGCCTCATAGCTAACTAAGCTAATGCTGGCTCCCGTGTCAACAATACATTGTTCAAAGTTAAGACTATTTTGTTCAAAAGCTACGGATATTTTTAACTGATTTGTGGTGTAATTTTTACAATTGACAGTGACAGTGCGTACATGACTGTGTAATTCTTTAGTAGTATCAATTGAAGTGACAGGAAGTGCTTTGTATGATTCGGTGTTTCTGTAGTCAGAAATTAAGGAAGAAGACGTTTCATTGGGTTGTGAATTGTAAGTAAATGATTCCATGTTCATGAATGGAAAACAGAATGAGAAATCTGTGTTTGGCTTTTCTTCCACAGGTGGATTCCTTACAATTGGTGAACGTAACGTTGTTAAAGAAGGACTATATGGTTTTGGTAAACTTAGGTTAGATAAATTAGGATTAGGTACACAAGAGTTGGGTAAATTAGTATTAGACACGCAAGGATTAGGTAAATTAGCATTAGGTAAACAAGAGTTTGATAAATTAGTAGTAGGTAAACCTTGGTTAGGTAAATTAGTGTTAGGTACACATGGGTTAGGTAAAGTATGATTAGGTAAACAGTTGTTAAGTACATTAGTATTAGGTAAGTGATTAAATTACAGTAGTATTAGATAAAGTTTTTAGGCAAATTAGGTGAGACAGTATCCTATTAGTCTGGAATTTGTTGTATGTTGTAGTGTTCTCTATATATTATGTTCTCTCTTATATATTTTATATATATATTATATATTATTCTTAGATATTTGTTATTTATTATTATATTTTATTTATTATATTATATAGTATAT
>JABUQX010140055.1:5000-10000 GCA_015478945.1 Trachelipus rathkii
CTTAAACACTGAGGCACCCAATGAATCTCCAAATACACATGAAGAGCCCCCCTCCCCCTTATCTGAAACGAATATCCCAACTTCGGAATCAACGGTAAGTTACAATCTAATTATTCTATATATTACTGAAAAATATTACTGAAAAATGCTGTTACATAATAGTATGTATTCGAATGTTTATGTATTTTCATTCTTTTTCTCCTTTCAACAGAAATCATCTGCAACCGCTTGCCGTAAACAATCAGACTTAAACACTGATGCACCCAAAGAATCTCCAAATACACATGAAGAGCCCCCCACCCCCTTATCTGAAACGAATATCCCAACTTCGGAATCTTCGGTAAGTTACAATCTAATTGATATATATTACTGAGAAAAAGCATATTGTTATATGAGTACATATAATTCGATTGTTTATATTTCATTCTTTTTCAAACAAAAACAGAAAAGGAATCCCGGAGAGGGGATTGTAGATGACGGGGCTGTTGCGGGTCCTTCACGCGTAGAGGTGTTTCATGACGATGAGGAGGAGGAGGTTGATGAACCACCTGCACCTTTCTCGACAGAGTTGTTAAAGGTAACACGTGAAGGATCTACGCGTAACTCAGGGATCATCGATCACCACCGCTTCAGAGTGCGTATCGACACCAGACGGATCTTTAACGGAAATCGAGACATTAACGATGTGTTAGTAGCTGTCATTCACAGTGTGATAGAACAGGTACGAGGAACAGTGGTATATCGGGAATATACCCTCCGTGCAGGATTCCTTTTTACAGATAGGAATGGAGGTCAATTCCATATACGAATTCCTCATGAAGAGATATCTCGACCAAATCTGGCTCAATATTTATCGGACCGTTTTCTAGAACTCTTTCAGTCTGGTGACCAAGCCATGTTGGATGATTTCATTGTAGATGTTCAGATATGTCACAATCCGGAGGGTAATGGACCAATTGACCCTTCGTCTGTGAACTTTATACACCCCTACGTCAATAAAGTACACCTTGGTATAAATAACGAGAATAGGAAACCTTATTCCAGTGTGTAGGATGCGGGTTCAGGGCTATAGCTGCATGCTATAAGCTCCACACTCATGTACCTAAAAAGCCAGGCCAAGCTGCGCCTAAAATAAAGACCTTTAAACCTAATGATCTACATGAAATAGGTATAGAGCTCGCAACTCGTTGCGGTCTGACTTATGAAGAACCCCTAAAGGCTGAGGATTTTACAGTAATAGAGGAAAAATTACAGTGCAGGATATTTGTTTTTACTAAAGATAAGCACGGTAAACTCGAGATAATGTTTAAACCCCACGAACAGAATAGAGACCTACCTCTCTTTGTAATAGGATATGATCCCGAAGAAACCCATTATTATTATCCTTTTCCTGGAGATTCCATCAAGATAGCTTTAGGTAGTGTAGAACCTAAGAATATCAAGGGACCAGTTTTTTGTCATCAGTGTTATAGTTTCACAGACCATTTAATTAATCATTTACAAAACGAATGCACTGAATACAGATGTGGGCAATGCTTAACTTATAAATGTAAAGCTTTGCCGGGGGACACATCTACGCTTTTACATTGTGATAAATGCAATCGGGATTTCTATAATGAGGAATGTCTTAAATTGCATAAAGATCTCCTCACCGTGCAAATACCTTAATGTGTGTACTTTATGCGATAATGAGATAGTAGCTGATAAACAGGGCAAACACCGACATGACTGCATGCATATTAAATGTGGAATGTGCGACGAGAAGTATGGAATAGAAGGCGAAAATCACCAATGTTTTATGAAGAAAATCAAGGTTCCAACAGATAAAGCTTTCGCCAAGCGTAAGCCCACCTTTACCTTCTATTACGACATCGAAACCTATAATCATAATAAGCGTGAAGAGGAAGGAGGACGCGTAAAAACTGACATGCTTCCCTATATTCTAGTGAGTATGTTAGTATGCAATAACTGCGGGGAGAAGGAACTAGACAATTCATCACCATGTGAGACTTGCGGTACGGTTCGAACTGAAATATTGAATTTGGAAGCAACAGAAGAATATGAGAAGTGTCCTGTCGATCTTTTTCTCAACTATATATTCAGATTTGCTGAAAAACACAAGAAGTCAAACATACTAGTTGCAGCTCATAATGGCGGTAAGTTCGACAATCAGTTTGTTTACAGCAAACTGCTTGCCCGACCTACCGTCCATTCCATATCCTCCAACCCTGTGAAACGTGGAACCAAAATTATAACTATGACCGCTAACCACAATATCCATTTTAAGGACACGTTAATATGCCCTGTGCGCTGAAAAAACTCCCTAAGTGCATGGGTATTACAGGTGAGGTTTCTAAAGGATTCTTTCCTTACCGTTTTCTTACCCTCGAGAATATAAATTACAAGGGAAAAATTCCAGATAAGGAGACCTTTGAGACACATCGTATGTCCGACAGTGAAAAGGCTGATTTTGAACGTTGGTATCAAACATTTAACAATAAGGACTACGATATCATGAAGGAATGTACAACGTACTGCGTTCAAGATGTTAATATTCTTCGACAATCCTTCGAGAAATTCAGAGGTATCTTCCTTAAGGATCATAAAGTTGACTGCCTGCTTGATTGTTCTACCATTGCTGCATTATCATTCATGGTATATAAAATGCACTTCATGCCTGAAAATACATTGGCCCATATAGGACGTACTGATGATTCAAACTATTCGTATGATGGTGTGAAATGGCTCACATTCATGGAGCTGTATAAGGGGCGAATCGAACATGCAAGGAATGGTGGCGAGCGTAAATTTAAAATCAAAAACAGGTATCTAAGACCTGACGGGTACGTTGAAATTCCAGCTGAAGACTACGTGCCCTTTGACCTTAATGAGTTCTTATCTTCCCGTCAACTCAACGTTAATGAACAAATGATAGAACTGAATAACAGACGACCCCCTCCTCCAACTGGAACAACCATGAAGAAGATTGTCTTGCTCTTCCACGGTTGCGTATGGCATGGTCATCAAGCATGCAGGAAGGATTAGAAAGTCTCCATGGCTTGTCAAGTCTTGATAGGTACAGTAAGACCATGAGGCAAGAAGCGGATTACAAGTCACAAGGGTATGAAGTAATTAGAATATGGGAATGCGAATGGACGAAAATGAAAAAAGAGTGTGAGGTCACTGTTGTAAACACCAACGACGAAACACGAACTGAGAAGCTAGGCAGATATGTCCAATCAATTGGAAATGAACTTGCAAATGCGAAACTAGAGGTAGGGGAAGCCTTGTACGGAGGCCGTACAGAACCCTTCGTCTATTACTTTCCACCGACAGAAGGCATTCAATTGAAGTACCTAGATTTCACTTCATTGTATCCTTTTGTCCAGAAAACAAAACCCTTTCCAGCAGGGGCACCCACGAAACTCGTAGGTAGGGATCTTCCTACCATAGAAAAGTTCGTCGAAGAAATGAATTCCACTTATTTCGGTCTCTCGTATGTTTCGGTATTACCTCCTAAGACCCTGTACACTCCTGTTCTGCCTGCACGACATGACAATCGGCTAATATTTTCACTTTGTAGAACATGCAGCGCATGTGGCTATGAAGGCAAATGCAGACATACGGACAATCAACGTATGTTAAAAGGCGTATACTGCAGTCCTGAGCTGGAATTAGCTGTAAAGAAAGGCTATGAGATTAAAAAGATCCATGAAATATGGAAATTTACTCCTTCAAATGACATATTCGGCAAATACGTTGAAACATTCTTGAAATGGAAGACTGAGGCTTCGGGGTTACCGGATGGAATAACCGATAAAGACTGTGAAGAATTCCTTCAATACCTGCAAGATTTCAAGAACATTGAGGGCGTAACGCTTGATCCAGACAATATTGAAAGTAATCCTGGAATGCGTTATATAGCTAAATTACTTCTCAATTCATTGTGGGGAAAACTAGCTCAACGTATTCCAAAGAATGAGGATATCGTATGCACGAGTTACGCTCAGGTCTGGGAATTAATGAAGAGAGCTGATCTTAAGGTTAGAAATATCATTGTGTCGGGGGATAAACATATAGTTGAAGTTACACATACCGGCTTCACTAATAAAACAGCAAAGGCCACAAATGTAGCTGTTGCATCCTTTACCACAGCTTATGCTAGGGTGGAACTATATAATCTCCTCGATTCTCTAGGTCAGCGTGTACTTTACTGTGATACCGATAGCTGTGTTTTCACAGCACGTAAAGGCGAATATATTCCTGATACTGGAAAATTCTTAGGAAACCTGACGGATGAGATAGGACCTGGAGAAATAGCTGATAGTTTCGTGTGCACGGGTCCTAAATCATACGCCATTCGAATAAAGAAGAATGACTCAAGTTATGCTTACATCTTGAAAGCAAAAGGATTAACGTTGAACAAGGACACCGAGCACATAATTAATTTCCAAGGCATGGCGAAGATTAACTTCGATAAGATGATTAAGGATGTTGAGAAGACCAAGAATCGTGATTGGATGGTCTTAAACGATGATAACCACTTCTATAACATGATCAAGGATACAGACGTAACAGCATTAGCTGTTACGCAAATGATGAGTGAAGAAGATGGTGAATCTTCACTTCACAAAGATATCCATAATCTAGATGACTCAGACCAACCACATGTAAATAATGAAAACCATTACCGCGAAGTGTGGGTTCCTGATATGAAAATGCGGGCCGATAAACTAGGAAATGTCATTTTAATCAACGGCATAAAAAGGTTTCGCCATACAGCAAATAAACGGAATCTTGTTCTAGGTAGTGCCCGCACTGTAGCACAGGGATATGATGGAACGTTAATTCCATTGTGTTAATTTCAATGTATAATTTTGATATATGTATATTTAATTTCAATGTATAATTTTGAAATATGTATATATTGCTAAAATAAAATATTTATTTATATTACTCTTTCATTACCATTTTTATTTTTCTGGGTTGCCATTTATTTC
>JABUQX010140056.1:0-5000 GCA_015478945.1 Trachelipus rathkii
TGGTTGAGGACCATGTAAGTTCTGTGAATATTGTGATGGGTGACGACCATTTTGGGAATCGATACTTTGGGGATAACTAACCAAAGCTATTGCCTGTTCATGGTCAGCATGTCTTTGAAAATTATGGTTAAAGGTGAGCAAATCCCTATCTGAATCTAAAAGATTAGTCTCTCTCTGAATGTAGGAATCAATCAATCAAATTAGTGGTAGGGATCTCTGGAGACTCGGGCTCAGTTGATGCATCTGAGTGATCAACGTTTTTATAGTCCCCACGGGGATTGCTTTTTCCAGTCATTTTTATGAAATGGAGTTTATAGTTTTAATACAATTTATCAAGGAGTTTTTTCAATTTCTTTCAAATTCGTTCAAACTTAAGAAAGAAGAATACTCAATTTTAACTTTAAAAAATATTAAGACAGTATAGAAGAATTATGAGAATAATGTCTTTTCATTACTGTTTTGTGAGGTGTGGCTAATGGCGAAGTGATCTAAAATCACAATCCAGTGGCAAGGCAAGAGCACCGAACAAGACAGATGGTCCCTGTTCGGGCGCCACTTTTTATTTTCTGGTATTTATGTGAGGTGCTGGAGACCAAGTGACGAGGAGCATGAAAATTATGAGTCCACTTGACCTCCAGAAGAAAAGTAATTATTATCTAAATTAATATAAAAGAACAGTGAGAAAAGTAAAAGAGATTATGTAATCTACCTGGAGGAGATATGTAGAAGAGCTAATCAAGCTTTATTCTACTGGCAGGGTGCAGGAAAGAGGGACCACCCACTTGTTCCAAATGCTCCTGGTTTGTGGCTAAAGGTAGATCACTTATAACAATAGGGAAGTAGAAGGGGAGAATGAAAAAGAAGTAAAAGATAGATTTATTTTACACATATAAGTAGAGGTAATGTTAATACATTCACCAGTTATCCGGGATGAGTAAGGGGATAGCTATGATAGATGAAGCAGATCAGACTCCAGTATGTTTATGGAGTACCTGCTTATGTTTATAATTTTCCTTAAACCTAAAACCGCAAATAATTAAATAATTACTTTATTAGGGTGTGGTTGAGAGGATTCCAGATACAAAAATGTATTTAATTGTGGAACAATCTCAACGAAAACAAGGTAATAACTAGGTAAGTAACAGTCACGAGGTGACTTGGTCAGTCAATAATTTTAGAAGGATATTTCCTCCAAATTAAGATTTAAACTTAAAATTTCCTTTTATGTATACTAAAGGAAATTAGAAACTAAAATAAAAATGAATCTTGCAAGAGGTCTATAACGAAGACTGTAAATCAAGACCAGAAATAAAGATGATTCTTGTAAGGTGAATCAAACCCAACAATAAGAATAAGAATGTTCTTGCTATGTCCTAGAAGTAGGACCCAAAATTAAGACCCTATAAAACATCGGTAAAATTAGCCCTGTAAACATTACAGGAATTAGTTTTGTGATTTGAATGAATTTTAAGATACTAAGATATTGACGTTATTGAAACAAGGCCATTAATTAAAGAATTAAATTAAGATACTATTATATTAAATTAAGCGATCTTACCCTAACGATAAGTACGTCTGTGAGGGGTCTTGTGGAATATGAGTCAAGAGAAGTGACGTTCTTGATGAATATCAACCTTGGAAGGGACTGTAATCAAAAGGCAAAAAAGGGAAAATGATGAATATCGTTACTAACTTTGGGTAAATAAATGTGACTTAGAAGTTCAAACATGATTACATACCTGGGAGAAATTGATCCTAATGTGTAAGTGTTCCCTAAATTGGGTACATCAATGATTTGTACATCTGTACATCAGTATATAATTGTAACTTCTTTGGTAAGTTATCTGGTAATTTGCCTCAAGCTTTCATACTTTATCATAAAAGTTTACTAAAATATGTTATTCATTAAAATGACTACTGAAAGGTAATAGACAAATGTAAGTATCCATATAAAAACCCAAGAGTAAATAATGAAAAAACAAAAAATAATATACATATGCAGTAACCTTAACAACAATGGGCTTCTTATTCCGGGTTACGGAATAAGTTTCCATTATGGTATTTTTTTACCATTTTAACCACACTACATCCTATATATAACTTATAACTAAGTGAATGTTTTTACCTGGACTCCACAATCACCCTTACATATATATATATATATATATATATATATATATATATATATATATATATATATATATATATATTATATATATCTACCATACCTAAATATACTATATATACCTATATATATATTTATATATATATACATATATTATATATATATATATATATATATATATATATATATAATACCTATATATATATATATATATATATATATATATATATATATATATATATATATATATATATATATATATATATATTAGCGTTGGCCGACGTATCAGGTGCGGTGCTATGAGTGGTGTTCTCATTTTGGTGCGGTGCGGTGAGTGGTGCGCTTATTTTGGTGTGATGTAGTGCAAAGCGCGGTGCGGTGCGGTGCGGTGCGGTGCTGTGCGGTGCGGTGCTGTGATTGCGGTGCGGTGCGGTGTGGTGTGGTGCGGTGCAGTGTGGTGCGGTGCGGTGTGGTTCGGTGCGGTGCGGTGCGGTGCGATTGTGGTGCGGTGCGGTGCAGTGTGGTTTGGTGCAGCAAAGGATTTTACGGCCGCGTTGGGAGGGGTGCCAGAGAAAAAGACATTGGTGCAGTGCAGGTGAGTGAGGTGCGCAAAATATCGGTACTCAGCCAACTAATATATATATATATATATATATATGCTATATATATATATATATATATTTATATTTAATACATTTATATTTATATAATAATATATATATACTATATATATATATATATATATATATATATATATATATATATATATATATATATATATATATATATATATATATATATAAAGAATAATAATATATTTTACTTTCTGAAAAAAAAAATTCATTTAAACTTTTAATAGGCGTTTTACTCAAACATCATTTTTTTTTAAATATCAGCTTACCAAAAAAAATTCGTTAAAGAAACGAAAGCTAATCACTCTAAAACGTTGAAACTTTCGAGAACCCTTATATATTGATAGTCGAAGATTCTTACGACGTTTCATTCAGACTGACCAATGTAGGGTGGTGTCAGACATGTTTGAAGTGGTGACCTTGGAAAAAAAATTGAAATTTTGAAAACAAAATTGAATAATCGACGTTATCAATTTTTTTATTTTATTTTATTGAGTTTCAAAGGCAAAGGATTACATCGTTTTGACCACACTTTATTCTAGTACTATTTTGAAAAAAAATATTGGAATATTTCGAGAAACAAAATTTTTAAAAGGTTTTTAGTTGAAGTATTAAGAAATTCAAAATTTGCCCCCTCCCCCATAAATTCCAAACCATTCACTCTATTTGAACGAAATCTTCATAAACAAATAACATAATAGTTACTCTTTGAATAACTCATTTATAAGATTTCGAGTGCTGACTCTCTTTAATAATATGATAAAAACAATTAAAAATAAAATTCATGAACAAAATTGGAAAAATTTAAAACTGTTTCTCTTTATTTGTTGAACTCTATAAAAAATTTACCAAATGGAAGAACAATTTCAAACAGGTTCAACAGTGGATCTATGACAAGCATAACTGATTTGACTCAAATAGGAAATATTTAACTGATATGATTAAGAAAACTGATGAAAAAAAATTGCAAAAGAAGGATCAGGATGGATAATCAATAAACTGCTCGAATTTTAAATAAAAGTGGGTTAATGCAAACCCTTAATTAAATGCTTCTTCATATATTGAAACTCCAGTAGAATATAAAAGCCGAAATTTGGATTAATAAATATTCAAAACAAAAATAATAATGGATGTTTCAAATGGTGTTTTTCAAGATCTGATTGTTTAGACGAAGGTCATGATTGTAAACTTTATGATAGAGTAAAAATTGAATTTGTAAAATATAATTAAAAAGGTATAGGAAAAAGGTATAGATCGTAGATAATATAGATGTGTTAGATATCAGTGATGAATATAAAATGTGTACATTTTGGAAGTTGATTTAGAATATCCGAAGGAATGTCACGATTTATATAACTACTAGCTTTTAGCAGAGGAAAATATGGAGTTGGATAAAGTTTCAAAATTAGTCCATTTTTTAGTAACAAGGAAAATATATCATACATTATAGAAATTTAAAACAATGTTTGAATTTAGGATTAAAAGTAACGAAAGTGCATAGAGTGTTAGAATTTACTCAGAGCGATTAGAAAAAATCATATACTGAACTAAATACGAATAAAAGAAATGAAGCCAAAAATAAATTTGATAAAGATTTTTAGAAACTGATGAATAACTCGTGTTTGGAAAAACGAAGAAAAATATTTGAATTAGAATCGATAACTGTGTTAGTTAAAAGTGAAGGGCAAACTAAAAAACTAGTAAGTTAACCAAACTTTGAATCATTTAAAATATTCTCAGAAAATTTAGCACCATACCATCTGAAAAACACAAAACTAAGATGTGATAAACATGTATATGTATGCTTGTTTATATTGGAGCTAAGTTAAACTCCAATGTATGATTTTCACTATAATTATATAAAAAATAAATATAAAGAAAAACGCTAAACTACTGTTTACAGATACAGATTCGCTATGTCATTATACACAAAAGAATGATGTGTATAAGTATATGAAAAGAAATAAACAGCTGTTTGAAATATCTGATTATCCTAAAGATAAACTTTACTTATAAAACCCTAAAAATATGTTAGGTAAAATGAAAGATGAAACTAGTGGAAATCCGATCAAAGAATTTCTTGGATTAAGAGCAAAATTATATCCCTTTAAAACAGAGGTTCTCAAACCTATTTCGTCTACCGCCCACTTTGAAAATCAATTATTTTTCAGCGCCCCCTAATTTTTTTTGCTTTACCAAAACTTAAAAACCACAATGACATTCATTACTTTAATTAATTTAAT
>JABUQX010140056.1:10000-21856 GCA_015478945.1 Trachelipus rathkii
ATAATAATAATATATATATATATATATGTATAATAATAACTTAATAATAATAATAATATAATAATAACTATATATATATATCCAATATATATATATATATATATCAGCCTGTATGTGTGTTGTATAACCAATATAATATAATGTAACCAACAGTAACCAATAATAGCTACCAATAACTGTAATAGCCAATAGCAATAACAATATAATAACAACCACCACTCACAATATTGTAATTATGTATATATAATATAATAACCAATATACCAATAATATATATGTATGGCTATCATCATATATATGTATATGCTTCTTTGTAACCAACTCAACTGCTACTGCTGCTGCTATAACTTTGTATAATAATATATATATGGGTTGGACCAAAACAAAACAGCTCAGTGGGATTTTTGTGGTGGAGATAAGAAAAATGGAACTTATACACTTCTGTTTCACCGTTTATAATATATATATATATATATATATATATATATATATATATAATATATACTATATATACATATATAACATAATACTGCTATATATATATATATATATATAATCATCTACCTTAATTCACCAAGGTGCGTGACATGCACTGGAAACAGAAAAGTAGTAGGAGTATAAGACACAAGTCGAAAAGAAAGCCCAACCTCCACCTTTAGTAAGGACTCATTGCAGTCAGAAAATCCACCTAAGAACTTCACGGGACTGCGACGGACTCACTGTGGCATCTCGTCAGTGTGGGAGAGTTCATCCCTTGACCCAGGTGGGGAATCACCCTACCCCCTCACAAATCCCACCATTTCACTCCTATTATGCACCTTTCTTCTCGTTTCTGTCAAACTCACATTTCCCTCCTCCAGGCATTACTTCACTGACTCAATCCACTTTTTTTTCGGTCGATTCCCAAGACACTCAACACTATAAATCCGCTTAACCAACTGCATATCAGTCATCCTTTCCACATCATCAAAAAATCTCAACGTACTTTGTTGTATTCTCACCAGACCCCATTCAACTCCGTAATTTCCACTCCCCAACCGTTCATTCCTCATTTTATCCCTTCTTCTCACACTCACACCCTAAAATTGTCCATCTGGACACATTGTACTTTAGATCTATACCTCTTATTCAGACCATAGTCTCGTTAATACGGAGGTAACAACTTATACTTATATATATATATATATATATATATATATATATATACTTTATAATATATAACTACTTTATATACAATATATAACATATATATATAACATATATATATATGTTGCTGCTATTCTTCTGTCTTCACATGTTCATCTCAAAGTTTGGTCTGCTAGCAACTGTATATATATATATATATATATATATATATATATAGTAATATTGTAGCAGCACCAACGCTCAACATATGTAACATATATATGCTATATAACTGGCATCGGTGTGTTGCAGTGTTTCTCAAAACGAACGTAATCCAGAACTTTCTTTATCTGTATAATAACCAAGCCGGATGTAGCCATAATCGGGCAGTTCTTCTTCGCACAGTAACAATATGAGCAACCATATATATAGCTGTGTAGTAGCTCCAACTAACAACATGGCAGCTGTAATATAATATTCAACAGTAATAATAATTATGAAATAAAAAGTAACAATAAGGAAACAGCAATAATAATAATATATATAATAATATATAATATATACTATAATAATATATATATATATATATAATAATGTAATATATATAATAATAATAATATAGCAATAATATATATATATATATATATATATATAACAACAATAACAATATATGAAGATAACTATATATAATATATAACTCTTCATGTAATATAACAACCTATATCTCCTTATCATATATGCTATAATATATCTTGTAATAATAATATATGTATATATGTATATATTACAGCTTTAGAGATACTTTTTTTTCATAAGGAAATCTTTCCGAAGTCAGAGTTAATTATAAGGGGCAAACCGGCATGCTACAACAATATATAATAATAATAGCAACCAACAATATATATATATGTATATAATAATATATATAACAATAACATAACAATAACATATATATGCCTATATATATATATATATATCTCAATATAACAGCAGCCAACAGCTGTATGTATATATGTGCATAATAATAGTAACAACAACAGCAACAACATATATATATATATATATATAACATAATATGTAATAATGTAATACATTTTGAAATGTACAGAAAATGATATTATAATAGCACAATATGCTGTAATATGTAACAACATATATATAATAATATGTATAATCTTCAATAACAACAATATATATATATATATATATATACCTTCGCTCCTATTCAACAACAACAGTAACAACAACATAACATACCTAATCTTTAAAATATAGTAACTATATATATATATATATATATATATATAATAGGTGAAGGTGCAGTTGTTTTACAAAGAACTAAATATTAATTTTTAAATAAGAGTATTATTATCATTAAGTTCATGTATTTTTCATAAACATTTTAGTTCTAATTACTGCTTATTTATTAAGAAAATTTGTACATTCGTCATATGGCGATCTTCTAACACGTTAAACTTGAGGAGGATCTTTTATTCGACTATAAGAAATCATTGTCAAAATTCAGTAGGCTCATCTGGATATATATATATATA
The DNA here is from genome assembly GCA_015478945.1 of Trachelipus rathkii. Classification (NCBI taxonomy): domain Eukaryota; kingdom Metazoa; phylum Arthropoda; class Malacostraca; order Isopoda; family Trachelipodidae; genus Trachelipus; species Trachelipus rathkii. The sequence continues at coordinate 12,679 of JABUQX010140056.1, forward strand.
TATATATATATATATACTTTATATATATATATAGTATATGTATATATAAATATCATATATATAACAACTCAGCATATATATATATCAATAGCAATAACAATAATACAGAACATAATATATAATAATAATATGTAATAATATAAATAATAACATTTATAGTAGAAGCAATAATATATATATAATAACATACATAATAGCTGTATTTAGCACCAGGAAATGTATCAGGTCTTCTTCAACTCCATATATGTTTTGCTGTATATATATAACTATATATATGTAACATGCATGGCATGTAGCAGCCAACATAACAACAGCTAGCAGCATAACGCTGCTGCTGCTTAACCGTATGTAGCAGCAGCCAGCAACTAACAGCTAGCTATAACTCTTTTAACAATATATATATGTATATATATATATGTAACAATAATATCTACTATATATGATATTTATATTGATGTGTGTGTGTGTGTGTTGTGTGTTATTGCTTTATCCACTTGGACTGGAGCAGCCATGAGGGATTATTTTAATCTTTCTTTTCAGCAACAACTTTGACCAATCCATCCATGTATAATCTCGATTTTCTTCTTACTTGTCTCCTTTAAATAATTCAAATGAGACGTGTACTTTCCGGTGATTGCTTCCTCCTAATGAAATCCAAAAAACTATTTCGACTATTCATTCATACTCATTCGGTTCACATCACCTTCAATACCTCCAACAGTCTTCCCTCACAGCCGTCTGACCAATTTCTGAATGTCTTGCTTTTAAAACATCCGTAAAACAATGTAACTGAAAATAACATTTAATTAATCTTTTCCTTGTATTTGCTGAAATATTGAAGCTGTAAGTATATAAGTGTACCTGTTATTCTTTTAATATGTTACATGTTACATCCATCTAATCAAACTTTCGTGATAATTTCTATTACTTGCCCGTTTCACAAAGCTTCCTCTTATTTTAATAATAACCGTAGAAATCCATCTTTCTTTGAGATAACACAATTTTTAGCTTTTGATTTAACTTATTTTCCAGGCTTTCTCCTTACTTGCTTCAGTCAACACATCCAACAAAACTGAAGTTTAACATCATTTTTAACTTCATCCTAGATAACAATAACAGATCAACTGCATATCTAATGTTATGAACGTTTCTCCCATTATTCCTTCCATTTGACTATTTCTTAAAATAACCTCACTAAAAGGGTTGAAGAAATCTAGTGACGTCACATAGCCTTGTTTAATACGTCTCTCACAATACTCTGCCATTTCGAATCATTCTATATTATAACAACTGACATCTTTCTCCAATAGAGATTCTTAATTCCATTCAAATTCCCTCAGTCTCTTTCCAGACTTGTTAACATTTCCAGTCCGCGTACTCGTGAATTATTCTGTCATGGACAACAAAGAACAGGAAATCTCTCGTTCAACTTTTATAGCTCTTTGCCAATATTCTCAGGACAAATACGGAGACTCTTGTGCCATTCCTCTTAACATACCAATACTGCTTATCAGGAATTTGCTGACAATTTTCTTTTTTCATTCTTGTCAACACTACTCTTAGAGAAATTTCATTTCCTGATTTTTTATACTAATTACGTCTGAATCTTTTTGTAATTTGGCAAGGCCGTAAAAACTGCCCAACACATTTGCTCTGTTACTTCTATAGATTCATAGATCTTATTTGCTGGATCTGTTATATTCTCGATAGCAAATTATCCAGGGGATTTTTGAAATTTCTACCGAAATTCAATTCTCATCTATTGATTTTACTGCTTCCGTCTTAACGAAGGGGTCAACACTTCTTTCTTAAATGTGACCCATCTCCGTTGCAGGGGTCGTTCGATACATCTGGGTCTACCCTCTCTAAATAATTCTCCATGCAAACATCCAATTTCTTCACAACTTTTCCCTTTAAATTACCACTATTCCACCGATCTTCATTGATATTTCTTGTTTTATATTTCTTTGCTGGTAGATAGTGTGCGGTGATAAAAAAAATGGCAGGTGGTGTGTATGGTGTGGTGCGTGGTGCGTGGTGCGTGGTGCGTGGTGCGTGGTGCGTGGTGCGTGGTGCGTGGTGCGTGGTGCGTGGTGCAGGGTGCGTGGTGCGTGGTGCGGGGTGCGGGGTGCGTGGTGCGTGGTGCGTGGTGTGTGGTGCGCTCTCTCTGGTGCGGAGTGGTGAGGAAAATTCCGGTACCCAGACAACACTAATTCTAACTTTGCCTCAAACTTTTTCAGTTTTCATTTCAATATCATCATCATCCATTTCTGTCTTCACAAATGGCAGTAATTCTCCATCAAAACTAAAGTTCAATGTCACTGATTTATCGTCTTTGAATAACTCGGTAAAAAACTATATATATATATAATATATAGTATATATAATAATAATACCAACAACAGCAACAACCTTCTTATATATATATATATATATATATATATATTTCATATAACTGCTCATCTACCAACAATAACCATATATATATACATATAACAATATTAATTATAAATTTTATTTAATAATTTTAACATTATCCCTATTAAAGAAAAGTAAAAAGGTTTAAAAAAAAAACATTTCTGAAATACTTACCTTTGGTTTGGTTCTGAACCGTATTTGTTGAGACAATAATGCAAATTAGTTTGTTCTTGGTATAGAGGAAAAAAAGATTCGTAAAACAAGTTGAAAATTGAGAAAGAAATGTCAAGGATAATTTGTTATTATTACCAGCAGACAAAATTTCTACACTTTTATCAACAACACCTGTTAATATACTTAATATCTATAATATATATATATAGCAATATGTAGCATATATATAATATATAAATATATATATAATATATATATTTATATATATATAAATATATATATATGTATATATATATATATATATATATATATATATATATATATATAAAAATTAATACAATATAAAAGTATTTGCTGTATGCTCTAATATAACTATATATATATATATAGTATATATATATATATATATATAACAATAATAATAACTAACATTATTATTATTGTAGCAACCAACATATAATATATTATACTATATATATAATAACAGTTTATATAACATAGCATATAATATATATATAATATATGTAATAATAATAATATAATAATATACTTTATATATTACTTTAATAAAAAAAAAATAACTAGAGATATATATATATATATGTTTTTAATATAATAATAATTATATATATGTATAATATAAAAATATAATATATAATATAATATATGTTATATGTAACTCTTCAATAGCAACTATACTAGCTAGCTATATTAGCTCTTCATGTAATAACCTTATGTAACAACTTAATATATATCAGCATATATATATATTTATATGTAACAACAACTAATAATATATATATATATATATATGTATATCATAACTCTTCTCTTATATCATCATATATAATATAACAATAACTCCCAGCCTTAACATGCTGCTATGTATGAAATATGTAACCAATATGTATAGCAACTAGTATATATATATATATGCTCAACACCATATATATATATATATGCTATATATATATATATTATATATAATAATAATAATATATATAATAATATATATATATATAACTATATATATATATATATATATGTATAATAACATATACAACAACAACAATAACATATAATATATAATATAATATATTATATATATATATACTATGTATGTATATATGTATAATATATATGTAATAACCAATAACAACAACCAATATTCAGCCAATAATAATATATACTACTTAATATAATAATAATAATATATATTTATATATACTGCTCATATGTAGCATATTAATATTTGTAACAATATGCTGTAATATGTATACGCCTATAGCATAACTCTTATATACGCCTGTGTAAATATATATATGATATGAAATCATTAGTGGAAGTAATGGGTGGATTTATATATATGTAATATGTAATATATATACATGTATGCTCTTGCATATGTATGCTTTAACTAACAGAAAGAATGGCAACAACAATAATGTATATATATAACAGCTATATATATATTGCTATGCTTAATATATGTATGCAACAACAGCGCATATAACAACAACAGCCAGCCAATAACCTAATATAATAATAATATATATATATATGCATATATAATAATATATAATAATATATACTGTATATAATAACAGATATAGAATAATAGCAATAATAATATATATAATAATAATAATAATAATATCATATCATATATATATAACTCTATATATAATATATATATAATTATAAAAAAAATAAGTAAAAACGGCATGTTTATATATATATATATATATATATATATATATATATATATATGCTATATCTCATATATATATATATACATATATATATATATACTATAACTGCTATTCTTCTGCTCTTTCTTAGCACTAACTATATACTTATGCTATATAACATATAACTACTCATATAACTCTCACGCATATATATGTATATATGCTATATATATATATATATATGTATACATAATAAAAGGTGTGTTAAAACCCAACCACGATGAGGTAAAAGGAAACCTACCGTTCTCTACTGAAAGAATACATCTTCCCAGAAGAATAAGGTACGTTGGTCTGACAGTGAACTTTGGCAGATCTACCCGCTTACACTCGGGTCACGTGTCATTCAGGTTAAGTGAAGGTATAATTCGGGATCAATATTGTATTATAGAAATCATGCTAAGTAAATACCCATGTTTATATATATATATAAAATCTCTATATTTCACTTTTTATTGAGAGTAGGGGTTTTGAACCTCCTAATAATGGCTGGGTTTGTTACCGATGAACTAAAACGAAACCTACCCTTTACTTCTGAAAGATTACATCTTCCCAGAAGAATAAGGTACGTCAGTAGTAGGTGTACAGTTTGGTAGGTACCACGCTTTTCTACTTTAGAATTATTGTATCGGTATGAAACTTGGTATATTGTTATATGGTGAGATAAACCTATTTCCGGCGAGTTTTGGTGTCGATAGGACCCCGCCTAAGTGGTTGCTGCACCTTAGCGTAAAGGCCAAATTGTGTCGTTTGAGATATCTTGAGTGGTTGCCATTCGGAACAAGTTTGGACAGAAGAAGGAATTCTGGTATTAAATTATTATTATTATTATTATTATTATTATTATTATTATTATTATTATTATTATTATTATTATTATTATTATTATTATTATTATTATTATTATTATTATTATTCACTTTTCCAGCGTATATATATCTATTCTGGTTAAGCTTATCGTATCGGGCAAAAATTTGGAGGCGCTAGGTGGTGAGGTAACCTAGTCGTAGACGATGTTACGTCCCCGTGCCCCCACCGTAGGGGGTGCTGCCCCCTAAAAATTGAAATACTCGTAGAAGGCTGAAATTTGGAGAGCGGATTCGGAAGAGACGTACGGACTCGAATTAGGATTCGGATTCGGATTCGGATTCGGATTCGAAGCCGGCACTGGTGCTGGCTCCGGTGCGGTGTCGAGTTAGTAAATATTTGTATAATAATACAATATTTGTATCTTTATATATGTTATCGAGCCCGTAGATCTCGAATATGATGATTATAAGTTCGTTAAAGGTGTCTGGGAACCCCCCTCCCCCAGAAAAAATTTACGAATTGCATAAGAGAAGTGGAGAAAGGAGTCGGAGTCGGAGTCAGAGAAGGATGGATTCGGAGAAGGGGTCTGAGTCAGAGGAATTGGAGTTGACATCGACACCGGTGATCGAGCCGGTGCGGTTATTAGTAAATAAATATTCGTTTATTCCAATATTGGTATCAAAATATATGTTTATAAGGTCCTAGAACTCGAATAGGAAGGTTGTTAGTTCGCAAAAGGTGTCTTGGGACCCCACAGAGCGGGTGTCCCCTAATGAAATGCACTGAACGCAAAATAGAAGAAGATGTAGGAAGGAAGAAGGAAGAAGGAGGAAGGATGGAGGAAGGAGTTTGAAAAGGAGACAGAATTGGTACCGACACCGGTGCGGGAGCCGGCGTGGTGCTGAGTTAGCAAACATTCGTTTGTTGTTTTATTTTATGTTTCATTTTACATTCAATTTTTGTTTTCAATTAAATTTTTTTTTTAATTTATTTTCAAATTTTTATTATTTTTTATTTATTTTTTATTTATTTTGTTTAAAAAATATCATTTTTACTAAAATGTTTATGCTTTTCATGTTTCTAACGAAAAAATTTACGTTTTTACACAATTTAAAGCAGTAAATCAGTAAATCAAACCCCCCACCCTCCCCACCCCTCCATGATCTATTGATCTATTGATACAAGTCATATTTTTACTAAAATTATTATGTTTTACATACCCTAAAGCAGTAAATCAGTAAATCAAAACACCCTCCCCAGTACCACCCTAACCATCCTATGATCTATTGATATATTGATCTATTGTTTCATGTCACATTTCGAGTATCATTTCGGATAAAGTTATCATAAAATCATGTTCTTTATACACTGACCAACGAATATATGCTAACGTAACAAAGTTTTCACATTATTAAAGCTTGCATAGCACCATCTGAACTAAGAATATAATGCACAACGACAAACCTAACACAACTTAAGCAAGAATAAACTGCTAACTAGGGTTGCGGAGTCGGTTCAAAATTTTCGGACTCCGACTCCGACTCCGACTCCGACTCCACCCTTTTTAAAATTACCAACTCCGACTCCGACATTTTGATAATTACCGACTCTGACTTAGACTCCGACTCCGACTACACCCTTTTGAAAATTACCGACTCCGACTACACCCTTTTGAAAATTACCGACTCCGACTCCACCCTCTGGAAAATATATATATATATATATATATATATATATATATATATATATATATATATATATATATATATATATATATATATATATATATAAATATTTATTATATATATATATATATAACATATAATATATATATATATATATATATATATATATATATATATATATATATATATATATAATATATATATAATATATATATATATATATACATATATATAATAACATACAGCAATAACTATATATATATATATATATATATATAACATAATATATATATATATATATATGCTATATATATATAACAATAATATATATATATATATATAATATATATATATATATATATATATATATAAATATAAGTGAACTATGTGAAACGAGGACTGGGTTGCACCCTCATTTCACTCGGAATCCCGGAAGATATCATCCCCCGTTTACATACTGCCCAGCTAGTTTGTTTACAATTGAAGTTGGAAAGATGTTTTGGTCGGTGAAGATGGGATATATATTTTTTTAATTTGTTCCGGGCCACCCCCTCATTTCACTCGGAGATGTCCTGGAAGTCGCTTCGCTCCCCGTTTTACATACTACTTGTAAAGGTTTGTTTACGGGAATGAAATTGGAAATATATTTTAGTCAATGAAGATGTGATATATATTTTTTTAAAATTTGTTACGAGGTCTACCCCCTCATTTCACTCGAAGGTCTTACCGGGCTACCCTCCAATCATGCTGAAAATTACCTTGTAAGCCGATCTAAAATGTTACTAACACCGTCCCCAAGTTCGGGACGCGTCAGATGAAGATTTAATATGGTCTTACCAGACCGCCCCTCGCTTCGTTCGCTCAGTTTATGTGCTGGAACTCGTTCTCTTCGCTCGCTCCGGGTTTCTCATATTACTTACATAAAATTTTATAGAAACAAAAAGATCTATAATTTTGCTTTTTATATTTTTCATAAAACTAATATTTAAAAAGTTATGAGATTTTACATAATGAAATATCCACCTTGTAGAAATTTTTATAGAAACAGTTGTATAGGAAATTGCAAAATAAGTACATTTGCTTCTATGTCTTTTACTCATAAAATAAATATTAAAGGAGTTATTTTACAGTTTCTAAAAAATAGCATATATTGAAATAGAGTAGAACTTCCAAAATTATCTTTCACAAGCTTCCGTGGTGTATTGGTTATAATGGCCAACTCGAGACTCAGAAGTCTTGAGTTCGTATCCTCATCAGTTTTAATATTTTTTTACAAATTTTAATTGAGTAATATAAATACAACTTCCAAATTTTTAATTGGGTCCGACGCCGTGGCTCAGAGGCTAAGTACGTACCACGGTGCTCGGAGAGGAAAGCGTTGTCATTGATTTTGGCGAGTAAAAGTATCTATAAGGGAGTGGCCATTACCATATAAGGAATGACTTGTCGGATCATTGACAGCGAGAGCATGCCTTTAGTACTCAAAATACTCAGTTGATAGGAGCCTCACGCAGTTCTACGCAAAAGAGAGCCCGAATAAAAGATTCTGCCACGCGACACCTGGCGTGTAAATCGTGCTGCGCTCTGTAGAACTGTAGTGATTTGGCTTCCTGTTCGCTGGGTATTTTGCAAAAATTTCAAAAATTGAAACATATTTTAAAAAAAACAAAAGACAAGAAGAAAATATGACGTTACTGTAGGAATAATAATAATAATAATAATAATAATAATAATAATAATAATAATAATAATAATAATAATAATAATAATAATAATAATAATAATAATAATAATAATAATAATAATAATAATAATAATAATAATAATAATAATAATAATAATAATAACTTGAAAAATAATGAAATTAGGTAAAATTTACAATAAATCAAAATTATAGGTTTCATTAAAATAATATCATATACTAAGTTTCATTTAAATATATTAATTAGGTTACATTTCTATGACTTTTTATTTTTGAAAAAACAGAAGTTCATAAAAATGTTTATAAAAATCCACGGATGTTAAATGATTTTTTTATATTTTAAAAAATTTAAATGCTAAATATTCAGCTCAATTTAACATAAAAAGATAAGTGAGATATTGATTTATAGGGTTTCGTGTACGGGGAATTCGAATGTGATATTATTTTTAAGGTAGTTTTATTGGAAAATAATTATTAAAGATAATTTTAAAAGATATAAAAGATGAAAAAAGTACAAAAGGACTATAAAGAATTCGATCAGTTAAGGAAGATAAAATATTTTTATTTGTATAATCAGTTTGTGAACGAAAGACTTTGAAGCCCAAAGCATTAATGTTTTTGCCACCTTTTAATAAATTAAT
>JABUQX010140057.1:0-2500 GCA_015478945.1 Trachelipus rathkii
TTGCAACATCAGAATTAAAGATAAGTTATTCGTTTTAATTTTTGTTTTTGAAACTTTTTAGTTATGTTAGATAGTCATAGTTAGTTTTTAGAATTGTGCAATACGTAGTTTAGATAGTACTAGGTTATATTTTTTTTTCCTTCGTCTTTTTAACTTTAGTTTTTTAGTGTTTATTTTTTTTATTTATTTTAAAAGGGTTTTGGCACAACAACTTACGTATTTGGTTACATATTGTTTTAATTTATACTTATTTAGTTTTATGTTGAATAATTGTAATTTTTTTTTTTCGTAAATTTGTTAGGGTGTGTGAATGCGTGCTTTAAACTTTCTTAATTTTTTCAATTATACATATTTATTGTAAATACGGTTTTAGCATTTTAATCATTTACGTTTTTTAGTGAGTGAATAATTTTAATCCAATTTTAACTTTCGTTTTTTTGTCTGTCTGTTTTTGTCTGTTGTTTTTGTTGTTGTGGTTGTGTGTGCGTGTGTGATGGCAGCTTTGCACAGACGCGGCTTACTCTCTAACTCTGCATCCGTGGAATACCACCTCTCTAACTCTAACCCTAACCTTTTGCTCTTGTCTGAGACACAGATGGCTAAGAATTCATCCTCTAACTCGTTTAATATATCTAACTATAACTTTTTTCATAATTTCCGTCTAAAGGGTGGAGTATGTGCCTATGTGAACATAAACACTCCTGTAACACGTCTCGAGAATCTCGAATCTCCTAGCTTCGATGTTCTGTGGCTTAAAATCTTTCTTCCTTCTACTACAATAATCTTGTGCTTCTGCTACTGTTCTCCTAACAGAACAGATTTTCACTCTTTCTTTGAATATCTTACTACTTCTCACGAGACTGTTATATCTTCTCATCCAAATACTGAGGTCCTCTATTTTGGGGATTTCAATGTACACAACACTGAATGGATGGGATCCTCTCATACTGATTTAGGTGGGGAGAAGGCCGAATCATTAAGCATTCTCAACGATCTGGAGCAACTAATTAAAGAACCCACACACATTCCGGATCGTCCCAATCAATTCTTGAACACACTTGACCTATGTTTCACCACTAGTCCTTCTCTCTATAAATACACCACCTTCGCTCCTATTGGTAAATCTGACCACAACCTTATATCTCTTAATTTTAATACTTTCTCTCCAACAGCTCTATCCTGCCCTACGCGTTTTTTTCTGGCACTTTGATCGGGCCGATTGGGGGGCCTTGCGTTGCTTCTACGCTAACTATAACTGGAATGACTGCTTTGTCTCTGGTGACGCTTCGACTTCTGCCGATAAGGTGGGAGCTGTAATCGTTGACGGGATGAGCAGGTTCATTCCTTCTTCGACTAAATCTTTCTCTCCTCATAATCCATGGTTCGATCGTGCTTGTTCTCTGGCCATTCAGGCTAGAGACAGTGCGTATCGGGAGTGGAAAAATTCTCGTTCTCCTATCACTCTTGCTAATTTTCATTCAGCTAGAAATCGTTGCAGGGATACTCTTCGACGAGCAAAGCGGGCTTTCATCAAACGAAAGTGCGCTAACCTCCTTGGTTCTCCTACTGACAAATCTTTCTGGCCTCTTGCCAAAAACATCTCTAACAACTTCTGTAAATCTGTCTTTCCTCCTCTTATTCGATCTGATGGTTCTGTAGCTAATTCTCCAACTGAAAAGGCCAATCTCTTCGGCCTCCTGTTTTCCTCTAACTCAACCCTGGACGATTCTGGTATTCCTCATCCTCCTCCTTCTCCTCTCAGGTGTCCTATGCCTTTGTCTGTGATTACATTTGATCGGGTGCATGGGCTCCTGAAATCTATGAACGTTAAGCTGGCTGGCCCAGATGGCACTGGTACCGACTTTTCTGTGAGTGTGCCTGTCCCGCCCCTCGTTCTCAACTATATTCTCTATGTCTCAATACTAGCACTTTCCCTCAGTGTTGGAAGCACGCACATGTCCAACCTATTCCGAAAAAAGGAAGCCGCTCTGATCCTTCCAACTATCGCCCTATAGCTCTTACTTGTATTCTATCTAAGATCTTTGAAACTCTCCTCAACTCTCATTTCTTAGATCATCTGGAATCTCATTCACTTCTTTCCGATCGCCAGTACGGCTTTCGGCGCTCGAGGTCTACTGGCGATATACTTTCCTATCTTACCGATTTATGGTTTTCCGCCCTTAGGAACTACGGGGAGACTTGCGTGGCGCTTGACATATTCAAAGCATTTGACCGGGTATAGCACGCGTCACTTCCAAGCTCCCCTCCCTTTGGGTTTCCTCCTTCTCTTTGCTTACTTATGTCTAGTTTTCTTTCAAATCGCTCAATATCGCTGTTGTTGATGGGGTGACTTCTTCCTTTTCTGTCAATAGTGGTGTTCCTCAGGGTTCTGTCTTATCTCCTACTTTTCATTAATGATCTTCTCACCTGCACATCTAACTCTATTCACTCATATGCCGATGACTCGACCCTTCATTCTTCAACTCATTTCAATTCTGCT
>JABUQX010140057.1:7500-10000 GCA_015478945.1 Trachelipus rathkii
GGGTAAACCGGCCACACAAAACGCATGTTGGTGTGTTCTAAAACCACAACGGTTGAAAAACCTGCTCGGCAACAGCGGAAATCGACTCGGCATACCTCAAAACATACTAAACAACATCAAGCTCGGCTTTGTAGATCAATAAACAAAATAAGTGGTATAGCTGCATTAGAAAAGGGGGTAGGGGTACTATCTAATACTAAACCATGGTAGGAGTGATTCGATTCCATCATAAACCACAGGATTCGTTTCCATATACCTTATAACATACTAATCGATACCTATATCGGGTATATTCCGTCACATACGATATGTCACACTAGAAGTGTATTAGGAACGGGGCGGGGTACTAAACCATACTAGGAATCATCCTATCACGTTATAAACCATGGCAATCAATTTCCTATACCTTAAAACATAGGGATCGAACCCATACTTGACCTACTTATCTCAATATAAATGCATTGCTAGAAGTGCTTGAACCATCTGAGCCAGCTGGCTTGGCTGTTACGTCACTTCTAGCCCCATACAAAATGTGTTGGTAACATTTGGACTGTGTGCTAGACGTGACGTCATAGACGATCCAGCTGGCTCAGTTGGTTCTAGCACTTCTAGCATGACACATCCTAATACACGGAATATACCTCATATAGGTGTCTACCCCTATGTTTTAAGGTATAGGGAATCGATTCCCGTGGTTTATAACGCGATCGAGTCACTCCTATCATGGTTTAGTATTAGATATTGCCCCTACCTCCCTCTTTTTCTAGTGCAAGTATGCAACTTTTTAATTTCTCGAGCAATAGAGCCGAGCATAGTGTCTACCCCTATGTTTAGAGGGTCTGCGAATCGATTCCTGGTATTATCGAGTGGATCGGAGCAACCCTTAAGGCATTTTCCACCGGTGTAGTATCCATGACATTTGGAATGATGGCTAGAAGGGAAGTCATAGATGATCCAGCTGGCTCAGCTGGTTCTAGCATTTCTAGCATTGCGTTAATATTGAGATAAGTTGTCCGAGTGTGGGTTCGATTCCTATGTTATAAGGTATAGGGAATCGATTCCAGTGGTTTATAAGGGATCGAGTCATTCTTAGTATGATTTAGTACCCCGCCCCCTTTTCTAGTGCACTTGTAGTATGACACAACCTATGTGAAGGAATATACCCGATTTTTGTATGGTTTAGTATGTTTTAAGGTATAGGGAGTCGATTCCCGTGGTTTAAAACTGGATCGAGTCACTCCTACCATGGTTTAGTATTAGATATTGCCCCTACTCCCTTTTTCTAGAGCACCTATACCACTTTTTTTTAATTTTCGAGCTACAAAGCCGAGCATAGTGTCTATCCCTATGTTCAGAAGGTCTGTGAATCAATTCCTGGTATTACCGAGTGGATCGGAGCAACCCTTAAGGCATTTTGCACCTGTGCTGCGGTGCTCCTGTATATTTTCAGTTTTTAAAGGTTTTCTAGTTAAGGTATCCTCTTCAAACTGGCTACCGTGGTTGATGAAGGTGCTGCCTGCCTGCTCTTGAGGCTTCACGCCTCTACGTTCAAAGAAGGGAGGGGGTCTGAGCCCCCTAAAGCCAGGATAAGGACTTAGAAGGTTAAAATTTGGTGAGTGAATAGAAGTGAATCATAAGGTAAAAGATATTAAACGTTTACTGGAAAATATTGACCCAATAAAGCTGCAGGTCCTGATGGTATTTATGGTAGAATTCTGAAGGAGGGTAGTATACCAGCATTGCAAAGGCACTGTATTTGATTTTAAAGCTATCTATAACATTCAGTTAGGTACCAGACGACTGGAAAACAGCATATGTTGTACTTATTTATAAGAAAGGTAGTAAGGAAGATTTGGGAAATTATAGGCAAGTTAGCTTAACATCTCAGGTTGTAAAAGTTCTGTAAAAGTTACTGAAAGGTTATATAGAGAAACATTTGGAAGGTAACAAGAAATTGTACGACTCCCAGCATGGTTTCAGAAAGGGTGGGTTATGTCAGACAAACCTTTTAGAATTAATAGAATACATTACTAACTGCATTGACCGGTGAGATCTAGTTAATATTATATATTTAGGCTGATGGAGAAGTTATTGCAATGTGGTATAGGTGGAGTGGTACATGGTTGGAATAAAGATTGGTTGGGGAATAGAAAATAGTATGTCCAGCTAAATGGAAATAGGTCATCATGGGAAATAGTGAAGAGTGGTGTCCCACAGGGTTTAGTGCTGGGGCCATTATTGTTCCATATATATATATATATATATATATATATATATATATATATATATATATATATATATATATATATATATATATATATATATATATATATATATATATATATATATATATATATATATATATATATATATATATAAATGATTTAGACCAGGGACTTAAATGTAAGGTTTCTAAGTTTGCAGATGATACCAAAGTGGCTACCTCAGTTAGGAATAGCGAAGGATGTATAAAGATTCAAAAAGATCTTGATAAACGTCT
>JABUQX010140058.1:0-2500 GCA_015478945.1 Trachelipus rathkii
ATTAAGGTTGAGAACATCTGACCTACTCTTCAAAATTTTCGAATTTTGTAGTATTCACCTCCATGCCGTAGACATTACGTTAATTCATTCAAATCACATGCAATCACGATTTTACAGACACATACACAACCTACTGTGAAGCATTTGAAGAGCACAGCAGTTCAGATGGTGAAGTATTTATAAAACTATAATTAAATTATAACTCAAACTATATCGACAATTCCTAGACTTCATTATCGACCATAAGGAAAATTTTATTTATGAGTTGACAACCTGAATATTAGATGGAAGAAAGTCAAAGAGGACAGGTGGAAATAACAGGACACGACTGCAACAGACTATACATAGGTGAAACAAATGATTTCAACAGAAGACTCTATCAACATAAGTATGAGAGGTGCATGTTTAACAAACTCGAAACGCGTGTCCACTCTTATAATAATTAACCAATTAAAAATTTAAATGGAAATCCCCCTCTAAGATATTTATTAAACAAGTTAAATTAAAGGGAATATGAAATTTGACTCGGTGGGAAGGTCAAAGAAATTGCAACAAAAAAAAGGGGAAATAATTATAGCTAAAACTTAATAAACAATATCTGATTTCATTAATATAAAATGACGTTACAAAATTATAATGATAGTTAAGAAAAATATGTGAAAATTAAATAGTGACGTCCTTAATGTCAAATTCAAAATAAACGACAATTTTAATTTAATGACATTTAAATGAATGACATCGTCAAACTAAATGACAATTAAGGTGGGTTGATTTCAGTAACCTATGCCATTTAACAATGACATTCAATATAAATGATATTTACGACAACGATGACATTTGGAAAAAAATTACATCTAAACTAGAGCAAATCACACTTAAGTCTGAAATAAGATTAATCTCAAATCCATAAATAGAATAAATCAATAAAGATGTGGTTGTGGCACTCTCGTTCAGTGCCGTGGTTAAGGTGGTTTGGCACTTACGATAACATCGCGATAAAATGACTTGACACTCTCGTTCAGTGAAACGGGAAGTGGTATAGCACTCACGATAGCGTTGCGACAAAATAGAGTGGCACTCTCGGTCAGTGACGCAGTAAATGGTATGGCACTCATATTAGTTCTGCTATAATGTGGTATGGCACTCACGATATCACCGCGATAATAGTATTAATGGCAATTTGAGGTAAATATTAGGCCATCTATTAAATGGCACCTGAGGTAAATATTAGGGCACCTATCAAATGGCACCTTGAGGTAAATACTGACACCTATTAAATGGCACGTTGAGGTAAATATTAGTGACACTAATCAAATGGCACGTTGAGGTAAATATTAGTGGCACCTATCAAATGGCACCTTGAAGTAAAATAATGACACCTTTCAAATGGCACTTCGAGGTAAATATTAGTGACACTTACCAAATGGCACATTGAGGTAAATATTTGTGGCACCTATCAAGTGGCACCTTCAGGTAAAATAATGGCACCTATCAAATGGCACTTTGAGGTAAATATTAGTGGCACCTATCATATGGCACTTTCGGGTAAATATTAGTGACACCCACTAAATGGCACCTTGAGGTAAATAAGTAGTAGCACCTATCAAATGCCAATTTTGAGTTATAAGATAGTTGCACTTGTCAAGATTGACTGACATTATGTATGTCATTTACATACAAGTTTCAAATTTAAGTCGAATATGTACATAAAAACGTTTAAATATTAAATAATGTACGTACACGGAATGCAATTAATAAATAACATGCATACAGCAAGTGTGAATTCAAAACTGATTTAAAAAAAAAAAAAAAAAAACTTTCGTGGAGAAGTATTTGAAAAATTATACTTCCATAAAAACAATTAAATTCACTTAGTAACAACTTCAAGTGCCGTAGCAAGCCTTCCTTTTACTTATTTATTAAAATAATAGTATATCACTACATAAAAAGAACACTATTTGATAATTCGTTATCATCACTTATCATCAGCACCAGTATTATTTTTATTATTATTATTATTATTATTATTATTATTATTATTTTATTATTATTATTATTATTATTATTATTATTATTATTATTATTATTATTATTATTATTATTATTATTATTATTATTATTATTATTATTATTATTATTATTATTATTATTATTATTATTAACGAAAGAGTCGGGAATGGATCTTTTGGTACTTTTCCGCTTGTGCTCGTTATGTGGATTGTCCCTCTTTAGCATCCAGCAGTAATCGGCTATCATGCTGACATTCCATCTTCCCTGATATCGTCTTTCCATTTCCTTTATATCTTGGTGAAATCGTTCACCCTGTTCTTCACTCACAGCTCCTAGATTGTCTGGGAAGTAATCCAGATGTGAATGTAAAAAATGAACTTTAATACCCATGTTGCAACCTAGTTCTTTAAACTTCTTAACATGCTCTACAAGCTTGTTTTTCTGTCTCTCTCATCTTTGTTTCAAATACGTCATCTTTCATAAGTTTTCT
>JABUQX010140058.1:12500-17500 GCA_015478945.1 Trachelipus rathkii
ATTATTTCAGTTGTTCAGACGTTGGTGACGGGGCGGGGGTGTTAATCTGTCTTCACCGTATGACCCCCTCTGGCACGGATGACTGCCTGACACCGTCTGGCATGCTCTCGATGAGTGGGCGAATGTCCTGACAGTGATTTGATCCCATACGTCGTGCAGTGCCTGTCGCAGGTCCGGAGGATTCGAGAAGGGGTTGCAGCTGGCGGATCCGACGTTTCGGGATATCCCACAAAATGTTCGATTGGGTTGGAGGTCTGACTATATGCTGACCACTCTAACCGTAATTTGAATCGCGTCCTAAAGTAGTCGCTTACACATTGGACCTGTGTGGTCTGCATTGTCAGCATTAGGATGAAAGAGTGACCGATGTAGGGGGCATATGACACGACATATGGTTCGAGGATGTCTGGGATCATTTACCTTACAGCTGTAAGAGTGCCTCTATCGAAGATGTGACTCCGTAGGCCCCGATAAAGAGATGCCTCCCAGACCATAATCGACACAATCTCCAAACGGCGGTATCTGGCAGCACATTGCATTGCACGAACCTCTCCGTCGGTCGTCGGTATGCTCTAGCACGCCTGTCCGATGCGAACAAACACTCTCGACTCTTCCGTAAAGAGCACCTTTTCCCAATCGTCGACCGTCCAATGAATGTGTTCTCTGGCAAATGCCAGTCGCGCCATTCGATATATACTCCTGTACTCCTGTCCTTCGGCGTTGGGTGTTGTTATCTGCGCGCACCTATCTTGACAGTTGACTCATTATCCTCCTTATGTTTATGGGAGTCGCTTCGTACGTGAATGATCCCCGTTCCCCGATTATACCCCCCAACATAACTTTACCCCACCCTCATGGGCGTCACCAGCTTCCGCAAGGGGGGCAGCTTAAAATTTAAAAGATCTATATATATATATATATATATATATATATATATATATATATATATATATATATTATATATATATATATATATATATATATATAGTTATATATATATATATATATATATATATATATATATATATATATATATATTATATATATATATATATATATATATATATATAGATTATATATATATATATATAATATTATATATATTATAATTAAGAAAGAATATATATATATATATATATATATATATATATATATATATATATATATATATATTATATATATATTATTATTAGTTATATATATATATACATATATATATATATATATATATATATATATATATATATATATATATATATATATATAGTATATATATATATATATATATATATATATATATATATATATATATATATATATATATATATATATATATATATATATATATATATATATATATATATATATATATATATATATATATATATATATAAGAAAGAAGACATAAAACTAGAAACATTTGTATGGATAATTAAATGATTAATATTTAAAAAAATTATTTTATTAAAACAATAGAATATCAAATACAATATCAATGATGGAAAATTCACAATATAGAGCAGTTGCTAAATTGATATTATTAAAAAAGTGATTTCCTTGGGTTCAACGCAAATTTGTCAACTATTGTTTGAATAAAATAATCATAATTGTCAAACACAAATTTTCTGTGTACACTTATCATAGCCAGTCCGTTTAACCTGTCGTCTTCCATAGCACTTCGCAGCCAAGTCTTGATCCTTCGCAGAGTACTGAAAGAGTGTTCTACTGTACTGGTGGTGCATCATGCAGAGCCCTCTTAACCACTAGGCAAACTAGGCAAATGCCTAGGGCGGCAGAATATGAGGGCGGCCCTAGGTGGCTAGACCGCGGCAGACAACGACAGCAAAAAAAAAATAAAAATAACTATATATATATATATATATATATATATATATATATATATATATATATATATATATATATATATATATATATATATATATATATATATATATATATATATATATATATATATATATATATATATATATATATATATATATATATAAGAGGCCTTGATAGATTGCTGCATGAGAAAGGATATGAAAATAATGAATAGTTTTTTCAAGCAAAGAGATTCACACAGGTTTACAAGGTACATATGGAATAGCACAACAGACAAATTTGACCAGAAATCGGTCATAGATTATATCATTTCATCAGATAGGAGAATAGTGCAAAATGTAAAGGTATTGCCGGGAGTGTCTATGGACTCTGATCACAGATTGTTGGTGGCGGATTTAAGAATGAAGGCGGAGAGGTTGCAGGCGGGGGAGAAAAGGAGCGTGATTAAAATGGAGGTACTGAAAGAGCAGGGAAAGAGGCAAGAATATGAAGAAAGATTGAATGTAAACATGGAACAGATGATGAATGCGGAGATAGTGGATGACATTCGGAATGTAGTGATGAAAGCAGCAGAGGAAACCCTCGGAAGAAGATGGATAGGAGGAACGCGAAAAAGACATACGTGATGGTGGAATGAAGAGGTTAGAGGAGTGGTGAGGGAGAAGACAGTAAAAATGAGAGAGTGGCTAAGAGACAGAACGGCTCAGTCAAGAGCTCTGTATGTGGTGGCCAGAAACATGGCGGAGAGTGTGAAAAGAAGAGCAAAGAGGGAGGCAGCAAAAATTGTAGCGGAGGAGCTGAGGGAGGACGCGAGGGGAGGAAGGAAGAAAATCTTCCGATTAGCAAAGACTTATCGGGGATCGAAGAAAAAGTAGCGAGCATAAAGGATGAACAGGGAGAAGTGTTAATAAGACCGGAAGATATAAATAAGAGATGGACAGAATATTTTGGAAAACTTCTGGGTGAGGAGGGTCAGGAAATGGAGGAGGGAGGAGAAGTGAGACCAGGGGAGGAAGCAGGGGTAATTACCAAGGAAGAGCTGGAGGAGGCCTTAAGGAAAATGAACAATGGAAGGGCCCCGGGAGAAGATGGATTGCCCATAGAATTAATAAAAGAGGGAGGAGAGGGTGTGAAGGAAGCAGTGTTGAAGTTTATCAACAAGTGCTGGAGAGAAAGTGAGGTTCCAGAGGGATGGGGAAAAACCATCATTATACCAATATATAAAGGAAAGGGAGATGTGGGTGAATGTAATAATTACAGAGGTATTTCATTATTGGACCATCTGGCAAAAGTATACGAAAGGATACTTGAAAGAAGAGTGAGGGCAATTGTGAACCCAGACTTGGAGAGGAGCAGTATGGGTACAGGGCGAATAGAAGCACCACAGATCTTATGTTTGCCCTGAGAATGATAACGGAAAAGATAATAGAATACAACAAAAAGGCATACATCGCATTTATAGATCTGAGAAAGGCATTCGATTCGGTACCTAGGAAGAAATTGTTCGAGGTTTTAGAGAGAGATTACGGAGTGGGTGGTTACTTAAGAAAGGCTTTGGAGAGTATGTATAAAAATGACAAATGTAATGTAAGAACGGAATATGAAAACGAGAAATGGTTTGAGGTGGGAGCTGGCGTTAAGCAGGGAAGTGTATTGTCACCAATTCTGTTTGTAGCATATTTGGATGTGGTAATTAGGGCAGTGAGGGAGGAGGTGGAGGACTTGGATGGAAATGTGATGGCTTATGCGGATGATCTGGCGTGCTGGAGTGAAGACGGAAATAAACTGAGGAGGGTGGTGTTGGCTTTTGATAGTAAACTGAAAGAAGCGGGCCTGTGCATGAACGTAGATAAAACAGAAATTATGATAGTTAGTAGAGAGGAGGGAGAAGAGTTGGTGGTGGAGGTGGATGGTGTGGTTATTAAAAACGTAGAGAAATACAAGTATCGGGGGAATGTTTGGTAGAGAGGGAGGAAGCCTTGGAGTTTGCGAGCAGAATTGATAAGTACGGAAGAACAGGTAGATCTTTGTATCCTATCATCAGGGATAATGAGATTAGAGGACAATTTTCTAGAGCATTTTAACACTGGTTCTTCTGTATGGGGCGGAAACATGGAGTATGACAACAAGAGAGGAGAGCAGAGTGCAGACTGCTGAAATGAATGTATTGAGAGCGATGGCCGGAAAGACCAGGAGGGATAGAGTGAGAAACGAAAGAATTAGGGAAGGTATAGGAGTGATACCTATTATTAACAAAGTAGATGTAGCAAGACTAAGGTGGTGGGGACATTTGGAAAGAATGGAGCGTGGCAGGGTGGCCAGGAGGAGGTGGGACTGGAGACCGGAAGGAGGCAGACCAAGGGGAGGACCACGGAAGAGATGGAAAGACTCCGTAGAAGATTCGCTGAGAAGACATCAAATGCCATCTATGATTCAGCTGATCGAAGAACGGGTCTTGGAAGATAGAAGGGAGTGGAAGAAGAGGTTGGCCGTGCTGACAGGCTCATAATGAGCCTTCCTGGGAGCGGATGTAAGATGTAAGATATATATATATATATATATATATATATATATATATATATATATATATATATATATATATATATATATATATATATATATATATATATATATATATATATATATATATATATATATATATATATATATATATATATATATATATATATATATATATATATATATATATATATATATATATATATATATTTATATATAAATATATTTTTTATGAATATGCATATTAAAAAAATTAAACGGGATCCATTCAATTTAGGCCTGTCATTATCGGCCATACTCCTTATTCATTTAGTCTTCAAATAAAATCGTCTGAGGAGGGTCCAGAAAATTAAGGACCGAAAGCTTACGTTTAACATCTTATGAAGACTCTTGTAAAAACTTTTTAATAAATATATAAATAAGGCCTTCTATTATAATACATACCAAACTCGGCGAAAAATTGCTTTGATTATATACTATATATATATATAATTTACATATGCTTTAAGAGTTTAGGTGAATTTTTTTTTTTGCCTAGGGCGGAATGAATGGTTAAGAGGGCCCTGGGTGCATGGCTGGGCGAGTAGTATCATCAAAGCATTTTACGTCGACGGAAAGAAAGGTTCAGTCTCCTT
>JABUQX010140058.1:30000-42262 GCA_015478945.1 Trachelipus rathkii
TGTGTGAGTGTTTTAGGGCGACAGGGGCTAGCAACCCGGCCCTTTACTTTTTTGCTTGAATAACTCCTGGACCAGCATCGGAAACTTATGCTCCTAGAAACACGATCTTTTGGAGAGCTCTGGGAGAACGATTTTAGAGGTCAAATGGAAGAAGATGCTAGTTCCATTGAAAGGGTGAAAACCCTACCTGAGAGTATATAACTCAAGGACTAGCATCGGAAACCATTACGCCGAGAAAGAGTTTTCTAGAGTGCTCCAGGATCAAGAGTTTAAAGGCCAAAGGAAACTCTGCTGGCCAAACTGACAGGGTGGGTCCCACCCTCGGAGATGGTGTACAATGTCGATTTATATATATATATATAGTATATATATATATATATATATATATATAAATATATATAGTAAGAAGAATATATATATATATATATATATATATATATATATATATATATATATATATATATATATATATATATATATATATATATATATATATATATATATATATATATATAAATATATAATTCGGGAAAGCTCTTGAATGTCACTTACTCCAGACGTTAATACTCATTGAATTTAAACATTTTGTTCTTCGAGGAGGCTCGAAACATGTCATATGACATGTTAGACGAAAGGACATGTCAGATTTAAGATTAATTGATCATATCCGTGCAATAATAATAATAATAATAATAATAATAATAATAATAATAATAATAATAATAATAATAATAATAATAATAATAATAATAATAATAATAATAATAATAATAATAATAATAATAATAAATAATAATAATAATAATAATAAAAATAATAATAATAATAATAATAATAATAATAATAATAATAATAATAATAATAATAATAATAATAATAATAATAATAATAATAATAATAATAATAATAATAATAATAATAATAATAATAAAGAATGACAAATAATTTTTAAGAAAACACCAAAAGAAATATGCCCCCTAAGAAAATAAAAGAAAGGAAAAAAAGAACAAAAGGATCACCCTTCCCCCCTATAAAAAAGAAAAAAAAATTAAATCGTATTAAAAATGGGAACATTAATTTGGCTATTTTCCACAATTTAAAACTTTATTTTTCTCCTCTTAAAATGATAAGTTTAAAATAAATGCTAAAAAAGGACAACCCCAAATAAGGACAAACCTAGAAATTATGACGATAAAAGGACAAATAAAGACCATAGAAATGCAGTCATAAAATTATAACTCGATTTCAATCATTCGTTATGTCTTCATCCAATCTTAAATCGTCCACGATTTCCACTGTGATCAAATCAGAACAATCATACAATCTTCCATTTGACATAAGTTAACATAAACTTTTGCTATTATTCTTTTCTTCTTTTATGTATTTTATTATCTTTAATACCATATTTTTATTTGTTCCGCTTGAAAGATTTCAATTTACATATCAGAGTTTTATTCATCCAGAGATGAAAATGAGGATTTTCTTTAATGTTCAGACTCCCTTTTTCTCTGAAGGAAATTTTGAGGCAGTCTTTTCAAATGTTATTATTATTATTATTATTATTATTATTATTATTATTATTATTATTATTATTATTATTATTTTATTATTATTATTATTATTATTATCCGGATGTGAATGTGTGCGGATTATTGTTATTATTATTTATTACATTACATTAAATTATATTATTATTATGTGTTATTGTCCCATTCTCCTCTCTCCTCTCCCTCTCTCTCTTTCTCTCTCCTCCTCCTCTCTCCCTCTCTCTCTCTCTCTCTCTCTCCTCTCTCTCTCTCTCTCTTCTAACATTCTATCTTGTTATATTTATCCTTTCATCCTTTCTGGTTTCCATCCTTTCTTTTTTATTTTTTCATCACAATTTTTTTTCCTCTGCTCTTCCTTTTGTTTGTGTCTATTTCTTTCTTTATTAATTCAAAGTCAGGGTGCGTGTGGATTGGTTTTCAGGGCATCGCAAAATGGTGCGGGATCATTGTGGTGCCGGTCCCGAGTTTGGCGGCAGGTCTGGATCCGTTGGGCGACGGGGCAAAATTTCAGGAATCTGCTGGTGGCTGCATTACTGGTCGCGTAGTGGGTGCCTTCGCTGTCGTTGGGTGATTTTGCCACCCACGCGTGTTTGATTTTCATGCCTGCCTGTATATATGCCTTATAACCAACAACATAACCATATATATCACTCCACTACCACTCTCCTCTCTATATATATATATATATATATGCTCTCAGAGAATATAGAAATAGAGGAGGTGTCAAATGGCCGAAAGAGGTCCAGGGATGAAATCTCAGGGCCAACTGATTATCCCGGAATAGAATAAATCTTTCCAGTGGTGATGCGTCTCGGTGCTTCCGGGTGAGCACAACGTTCCTTATCAAGGATAAAAGGCACTTTGTTATTTTTTATGCATGTTTGGTTAAAACATTGTTGTGTTTTACCAATTATTCAATTTGGGTTTGATGTTGAGCGAAGTTGGCATGCTGGATTTACTACGTTGGCTCCATTGCGAAGATGATGTAAAAAAGTGTTACGTTAGCATTATCGTGTTTCATTTATTATGATGATTCGGGCGTGGTATACCAGGCCGCGTTAATTGTTCCGCGATGTTGATATAAAATTAATGACCGAATTTGTTGAATATCTTGAAAAATTGAATGATTGCGGGAGTGTTAATTTTTTTACCTGTTAATGCGGAGAGGGTTGGCAATATTGGCCGGTTTATTCATACGTATGGTGTGTTAGGTTTGTCGTTGTACATTATAGTCTTCTAGTTCAGATTATGTTATGTTAGCTTGTAATAAAAAAACAAGACAAAAGAAAGCGTTGTTACGTCAGCATACCGCCGATGGTTAATGTAAAATTGTGGTATGACATCCGATGATACTCGAGATGGTGACGCCGAACAATAAGTCAGCAGATCAGCGGTCATGGAGGGCGGGGCATGGTGGTTTACTGAATTACTGACGATTTTATTGCTTTAAATTCGGTAAACTATTACGCTTTACTACGATATTTTTTTATTCAAAGGACTTATTTTATGTTATGTTTGGATAAAACTTTGGTATATTTAGTTATTCGCTGGTCTGCGTGATAATTAGATGAGCAGGTTAGCGTTATTTTGTTAAGTATTACTATGGTAATGTAGAATTAGCGTTAATATGTTAAGAACATGCTTTGAGAAAATGCGGGCCATGTTACGTTTGTATGCCAATGTTAAAATTTTGCTTACTTTGAGATTGATTAGAAGTATGGAACTTTTGTTGATGTTAACCATATGTGTATTTATTCGTACGTAAGTTGTGTCTTTGGTTTGTGGGCACATGTTTTCTTGAGTTTATATGATGCTATATTTAACTACATTAATGTGAAAACATTGTTATGATGTATTATTGATTGTATCTCGAATATTTTTTATTCCATGTTTATCAAAAAGTGATACCAGAAAATCAGTAGTGGTAATATAGAGTAACATTGATATATTGAAATATGGAAATATTTTTAAATCGATATACGTTTTGTGCATTTTCGTTATTCCCTGTTGTTAAGTGTAGACTTTGTTAATGTTAGTAGTTTATTTATACGTAAGGTATTTTAGGTAAGTTGTGTTAGGTTTGATATTGTACATTATATTCTTAAGTTCAGGTTATGAGCTTTATTAGTATGAAAACTTTGTTACGTTAGCACCCTTTCGTGTATTATGAACTTGTTTTTTATGTTATGTTTAGTCGAAATACTCGAGATGAGCAGGTCAATGTTGGTCTGTGGCCATGATAGTCGGACAATGTTATGATGCATTTTTTGCTGACCTACTGTGTCAGTGTAGATCAACGTTATATGTTAAATTGCTTGAAAAAAAAGTGCAGGATGAGTTGCATTTGCATTATAATGGATTACTTTATTGATGTTAGGTGCTGGACTTTTTTTGTTAATGTTAACAGTTTTATTAGTGCGTAATGTGTTAGGTTTGTCTCTGCACATTATTTTCTTAGTTCATAATTGCTATATTTAGCTTTGATATAGGCTTTTGTTATGTTAGGTATTTTCGTTGATCCATTATGATAATTAACCATTGTTGTAATAAAATTTTCGTTAAATATTACCATGTTAATGCTCGTTAACATTGTTATCTTTAGAATATGCTTGGCAAGGCGCAGAATATATTTACGAATTTGTATGCTATGTTGGTTACTACTGCTGCTAAGTGTGAAACTTTGTTAACGATGCAGAGGTTTTTGATGTTGTAATGTTTCAACAGACGTCCAAAGTCATGGTTCTTACGTATGCTTCACAAAAATGGACCTGTTGCAATACGTTACCAACGCTGATTGGTTGAAAGAAAATTTCATTACCTTTAAGACCGCTTGCGCAGGTTTCCTTCAGTAAAGACTATTTTTTTTTGCTGTGGTACGATGACATCTTTACGAGGTCTTTCGTTATAATTTTGTTAGAAATATATGTTAATTTAAAAACGATTGCATTACTTACTATTCGCTGGTCTGACATTTGATAGTGGAGCAAGGATGTGATACAGTGCACTGATGCAATATTACTGACATAAATGTGACAACGTTAAAATGTTAGAAAATGTTAAAAAAATGTATGACTAGTTTGCGTATTGCGGACAATGTTATTACTTTACTGGTGTTAAGTGGGAACTTTGTTAATGTTAACAGTTTATTCATGTGCAAGTTGTATTTAGGTTTGTTGTTTGGGTAGAAATGTGTGGGGTGTATGGGTTGATTTTTTATGTTAGCTTTTGTGGTGAAAGCTTTTATTTAGCGTATATTCGTTGATCAGTAGGAATAATTGGCAATTTGCATCAAATTTTTGGTGGCTTACCATCATTACTTTAAAAAAGAAATTGTTTAATTTGGTTTACTCTAGAAAGTAGGAATAGGTTACGATTTTTATGTATGTTAGTTGCTTTACTGCTTTTATAGTGTGAAACTTTGTTAACAAAACGAATCAATGGTATTGCATAATGTTTCGAAAACAAAACCAGACAAGAATCACAGGTATTGCGTAATGTTTCGAAATTGAGGAGGAGTTTGAACAAATTCTCAGTTGTAGCAGATAACTTTAATGTTGTTAAGTTTGGAACTTTTGTTAATGTTAACAGTTTATTCATTGCAGATGTGTTAGGTTTGCACGTTGCATCATACTCAACGTTCAGGTGATGATGCTATGTAACTTTCATTAATTTTTCATAATTTGGTTTACTCTAGATTTCCAAACCAGTTTGAAAAGATTTGGCTCGTGTACATGATTTGCTTTATTGTAAGTTGGTTATTTTACTGTTGATCGGTATTACAGTTATTATTGCGTAGTATTCATAACTTAATGCTTATGAAATGTTGGGTTGTGTTGCAGTATATTCTTACATCAGTTGATGCTAGGTTATCTTTTAATGGGAGAATTACGTGCGTAGACTGCTCATATAGATGAGGAATCGGTATGTAAGAAACTTGTTTTATGTTATGTTTTATTCAAAATGATAGTCGAAGTGGAACGAATCAGCGAATCCAATAGAATCATTGTGAGGGTGAGGTTGGAGGGATGGGGGGTTTGATTTACGTTTTCGTTTTAAAATTTAATTTAATGTAAATATTTTTTATCCTGTTTATTAACTGAAAAGCAAAGTGTAAAAACAAAGTTTAAAAGAAATGAAATTAAAATTAAAAGTTTTAAAAAACAAAAGTTTAAAAGAAATAAATTAAAATTAAAGTTTTTTTAAAAAAAACAAGTTTTACTTAAGTAGAAATTAAAAATAAATAAAAGTTTTCAAAAAAACAAAAGTTTTAAGGAAATAAATAAATAAAAAGTTTTTTACATCCGGACAGTTTTTGGAATTGAAATTAAAAATAGGCAAAACTCACAGCACCAGAATTCTACTGTGATTTTTTAACTCATCAGCTTCATACCTGTTCATTCTGCATGCAATGTTAGTTTACTGCTGTTGTTAACTATGGAACTTTGTTATTGTTAGCATTTTATTCGAGCAGGAGGTATGTTAGTTTTATCATTCTGCGTTATAAATCATAGTTCAGGCTATGATATGTTCGCTTTATTGATGTATGGCTTTACGTCGGCATATATTGTGAAGTGAACGCTTTGGGAGCCAAGGACGGTGCGGTAGGTGTTGTGCATTCAACGCATGTTAATGGCAAATAACAAGGGACATCAACCAAGAAATGTGTGAAAAAGTGCGCGACCAACGTTCATGCAATGATTTAGTTACTATTCCTGTTGTTAAGTATTAAACTTTGTTAATATGGTGAATGTTTATTCATGTTTAAGATGAGGGTTAAAGGATTTGGCACAGGATTTGCACGGTGTATATTCTTAGGATAGATTATATGTTAGCTTTTATTTGATGTAAATCTTTTGTTGCATTAACGTATTTTCTGAATTTGGTCAGCATTACAATTAGGTTAGGTAATGATAAATTTTGGTAAATGTTACTATGTTGGTAAAATAACAGTGATACGTTAGAACATGTTGAAAAAAGGGTGAACTTCGGTACGGATTCTGTATGCTGCGATGGATTGCTCCTGTTGTTAAGTATGGTACTTTGTTAATGTTGACTATTTGTGCATAAGGTGTATTAGGTTTTGACTCTATACATTCTTAGTTCAGGCTATGATATATTTAGCTTTATTGATGCCGAAAACTTTGTTACGTTAAGCATATATTTTCATTAGTCGGTAACGATAATTAAGGTTAGGTTATGATAGAAATTTTTTTTGCTAAATGTTATTTTCATGTAAAATAACAGTGATATGTTAGAATATGTTTGAAAAGAGACAGAGGTTACGTTTTGTATGCAACGTTGGTTACTCTTGTTGTTAAGTATGGTACTTTGTTAATGTTGACTGTTTATTCGCATTTGGGTATGTTAGGTTTGATGTTTTTTACATTATATTCTTGCATCAGGTTATGGTATGTTAGCTCTATTGGCTTGCCGGAAACTTTGTTACGTCAAGATATATTCGAGGATTAGTATAAAAAGAACTTATTCATGTATATTTTAAAATGATACTCGATATATGACATGAATCAAGATCAATAACTCAATAGATCAATACCTCACTAGATCAGGGTTGGGAGGGAGGGATGGGTGTCTGATTTACTGATTCCCTATTTAGGGTGTAAAACAATTACACGTTATAAACATGAAAAGGGTAAAAATAAAAACAAAAAATTTTAATGAAATAAATTAAAGTTTTTAAAAACCAAAAGTTTAAAGAATAAAATTAAAATAAAAAAAGTTTTTTTTAAAAGAAATAAATTAAAGAATTAAAAGGATTTTTTTTTAAAAAATAAAAAGAAGTTTTAAAAGAAATAAAAATAAAAAAAAAATAAATAAAAGTTTTGTAATTTTTTTTTAAAGGAAATGAAGAAAAAAATCAAATAAAATAAATAAATAAATAAATAAACACATTGCTGATTTGATGAAATGGTATATTTCCGCATCAGCTTCGTGTCTGATCGTTCTGTATAAATTGTTAATTTACTTTTTGTTCGAGTATGATACTTTGCTAATGTCGACTGTTTATTCGTTAAGGTCAGAGGCCAGATTTGATGTTACTCTGACTATATTCTTAATCAGGTTATGTTAGCGCGAAAACTTTGTTACGTTAACATATATTCGATGGTCTGTGATAAGTACACAAGATTGTGATAAATTTTTTGTTATTTAAAATGTTACTGTCGGTATGCAACAGTGATATGTTAGAAAAAAAGTGTAAGTAGGTTACGTTCTCAATGTTAGTTACTTTACTACTGTTAGTATGAACTTTGTTAATGTTAGCTGTTTATTCATGTCTAAGATGTGGTAGGGTTTGTGAATGTGCATTATATTCGTAGTTCAGATGCTTTACACTATGTTTGCTTTATTGATGTGAAAACTTTGTCACGTTAGCATACATTCGTTGATCAGTATAATAATTGTTGTGATAACATTTTGTTAAAATATTACTATGACTAATAATACATAAAATAGCCAAAATATTAGGAGGGGAGGGGGTGATTTGATTTACTGATTTACCATTTTTAGGGTAATGTAAAAAAATACAAATTTCTTAAAGTTATAAATGTGAAAAAGCGTAAAATTTTAGTAAAATAAACTTTATGTAAATTAAGCAGGATTTTTGTGTTATGTTATGCAAATATGACATGATCAATAGATCAATAGATGAGGAGGGTGGGGAGGCTGAGGAGGCTGGGGATGCTAACCAGAGCCTCAGAGCCTCCAGAGCCTCCAGAGGCTCCAGAGGCTCCAGCGCCTCCAGAGGCTCCAGCGCCTCCAGAGGCTCCACAGCATGGTTTGATTTGCTCATACAAAAAAACATGTGCAGCCACCCCAGTTTATAAAACTTAAAACAGATTAAAAATGTTTATTTATTTTTATTTTTATTTTAAATTTTGTTTATGAATCTTAATTTTGTTAAAAAATTAATTTTTTAAATTTTTTTTTTTTTTTATTTTTTATTTTTTTTAAATTTTTTAAGTTTTAAAGTTTGATAATTTGCATAACGTTTCATTATTTGATTTAACTATGAAAGGGTTTTAAAATATGATCGGATAATGCTGTTTCAGATATTGGGCAATTTCGTGTGTAACTTCTGAAGACGCTAATATATTTGCCTCTCTTGATGTAGAGTCTGAGTAAAACTTTGCAAAGGTTCCTACGAAGACCAGAGTAATTAACAGTATCCTCAATTAAGAATGTGATTACCTTCAAACGCTATCAAAGGGGAACAACATATGGGGAACTGCTTTATTAATTTGTACCCAAACACCGTTTAAATTTAAAAGAAAACATACAAACCGATGGAGTGTCGATGGGCTCACCACTTGGACCTACATTTGCAGACTTCTATATGTCCAATCTGGAAAACAAAATCCTTCGTGGAACAAACAACTTTAACCCCGTGTTTTACATAAGATATGTCGACGACACCTCGCTATCTTGAGACATAATAGATCCGCCATCCGGTTCATTAATGGGAATTCAAGGTTGTCATCGCCACAGAATTACGCCAGGCACCAGGTTAATATTATGGGCAGGCATTAAAATCAATATTAATTTCTGACGGCTCCAATATCACGAACATTCATGTCAAACCCGCGATAATGGTGCAGCCGCTTATGGACCTATGGATCTGCCGACTATTTACAAAAGATCTTTCGTAAAGCTTTAGTTTACAGGCATGGCTATATTCAAAAGAGAGAATTTGAAGAAGTTGTTGCGTCAGGCAAAATTTATTCATGTGATCATCCCGTATTCTCAGGTTGAAGAGCTGAATTAATAAAATAAATACACAAAGGTATTTAATAAAGAAAATAAAAATAAATGGAAAATATCGGTAAATTTCTTCTTTAGTACTTCAGTCTATGTTGATTAAAAAAAGAGAAGTGTATACGTAATATCTTTGAACTCTACTTCAAAACCGAACATATAAACTTAAAGTCAAACACATTCACAATACCAATAGAACTAGGCTCCTTTCGTATCTTCCGCTTTGCTTATAAAGAATTAACTTTGGGCCGACAACCATCACGTTGTGTGCCGAATTTAACTTCGCCCTGGAGTCAGACTGGCGTATCAGAGCGCATATTACACGACGAATCGATTCGGGACAGGAGCTATCCACTTATCAACGCTACAGTCCCAGCAAAATCTTTGGGCATTTCAACACTGCACATGGTCTAGGTAATATTTCTAATTACTTCACAATATTATACGGATCATGCGAAGTCAAAACAATAAAAATTTCCTTCTACCATTAAAATACACTAAGCAGGACAACAACATAAAATTTAATGTTGTTATTTATTATATGAGTTTAATTATAATATGCTTAAGATTCGCACTTTAAACTCTGCAAGAATTAATCACTCTGAAGATGTCTCCAAGTTTTTGAGACCGTCAGAATAAAATAAATATATCTTTCTTTCAACAAGAAATTGTTTCAAAGATTAATTTTAAGAAAATTAAACTATATTGCAGAAATAACTATTTAGAAAACTTGGAAATAAAATCAAAAACTTTTATAATAATAATAATAATAATAATAATAATAATAATAATAATAATAATAATAATAATAATAATAATAATAATAATAATAATAATAATAATAATAATAATAATAATAATAATAATAATAAATTAACATGACATATCCATCACGTTATCATTAAAAACATGGGTTCTTATCAGCTACGCTGATAAGAACACTCAGAGAAGGTGGCCTCTGAGACTGTGGCATCACTACTCATACCATTTGTAAAGACAAATTTCACACAAGCCAAAGTTTCTTTTTATATTTGAACATAAAAAGAGTGGCCTGAAGGAGTTTCTCTATTAATACACGATGAATTCATTTTGAGAGTTGAGGATCAGGTTGAGAAATAGAATATTGTTTCTTTTCTACGTTCTGATGATTTCCATGAGTAGAGGTTGGTGACCAGGCAGCAGCATATTTTAGTGTTTATAAGGATGCTTTTATTGGCGTTGCTTAAAATTACTCAGACCAGCAACCTAGTGACATATAAACTAGAAAAAAAATGTATCGTACGTTCAAGAATCTCTTTATTTTACGAAACTTTAGGTACTTTTTATTACTATTAGTGCATATTTGCAGTCATATCTGCAACTGCATCGACCATAAGATTACTGAAAATTTAGTATCGAATCCGCAGTTCAGATTGTTCCGGTGATCTGAATCTTTACTAGAACAGAATTAAAGGTATCTTAAAATGGTTCTTATGGAAACACATAGTTATATTGTTTTTTTAAGTATATAAATATGAACAACTTTATAATACATTATTTCACCTATTTTCGTAACTCTATATTTGGTCAAGTATGTGACTGCATTAAGTGGGAATGTTATACAATTATGCACAAAGTATTGCTTATTATCTTTATAATTTAAAATCGTGCGGAATTTTTGATTTTTAATAAATGGGACGTGGAATATGTATTAGACTAGGATTTGTGGCTGTCATAATCCAAGCATTAAATTTAAAAGAAAAAATATAGAAGAATTCTTTCGATCAAAAAAAGAAAGATCGGTATCAGAATATGCATTTTTATTTATCGAACACCACAGGATTTGTTTGTTAAAATTTTATATGACAAATATATGCTTTGTGGAAAGCACAAATCTGAGCACTCTATTATATTCCCTTCTCAATATAGTGCGTCCAAATCCAATTCTCTTTTATTTTATGCATTTCTTTCCTTACTCTATATATATATATGCTCCTCACTGCTCTCTCTCCTGGTGTCAAAATTTGCTGGTTTTATTGGGTTCCATGTCTCTCGTTATAGTAGGCTCAGATGCTTTGTTTCGATATGTAATCCAGCAAATACACATACATATATATATAACCATATATATATATACTTATACTGTATATGTACCTGTATATATATACTTCATAACACTACTTCATATATATCACTATTATGTATAATATATATATATATATATACTCATATGCTCTTCTCACTATATAACTGCTCTTAATATATATGCTCCTAACAACAACAATAACTACTCTCCTTATATATATATATATATATATATATATATATATATATCATAATCATCACCAACTTGCACTTCACAGACTGGAGAATTGCGTCACAGTAAAGCAAAACAGAAGAGTAGTAGAGAGGCAGGCACCGAAGGTCGAGAAACCAACCTTTACCCGCAATCGTCGCAATCAATCCTAGGGCTTTGGGGCGGCGACGAACCCTCACTATGGCATCTCGTTAATGTATGGTTCATCCGGCTGTTGGGTTGCCACAAATACGCCCCCTCTCCTATTTTGGATCTTCTCGCCTGCCAAAACTCTGCCGCTTCTGCTTCGGGCATTCCTTTACTGATTCGTCACCCGCTATCTATTAAAAATGGGACCTAGCCCTGGTAATCTAACCGCGCTAATAACAGGACCAGATCCCAAATTATATTATTCCTACCTTCAGGTAAATCTCAACTGTGTTCAACCTGACACTCGAATTACCTGAAGGTGGCAGATAAGTGGTTGAAGAGGGTATATATATATTATTGCAGTGGCCCTCAACTGAAGCAGTCAAGGTCTCGAAGACTAAATTTCAGATAATATCACTACATCTGACGAAATTAAATCTATCACAAAAAACACAGGCCTTTTACTAGAATGCTGAAAGGGAAAGAAGGAAAGTGGTATCACTTTATAAAAAAAAAATGG
>JABUQX010140059.1:0-10534 GCA_015478945.1 Trachelipus rathkii
TATATATATATATATATATATATATATATATATATATATATATATATATATATATATATATATATATATATATTTAATAGAGTTAATTTTTGCTGTAAATTTGTATACTATAGTGTGTTTGATTCTGGTAAAATAAATATTATAAGGGTAAAAAATATATAAAATATTTTTATAGCGCAATCCAAAATTGAAAATTGAGTGAAAACTGCGTAATATATATGATCGTATGGCAGCATATAAGTTGTGCCAACGATTTAAAGGGCATTCCAACGCGAGCATATCAATATATATATATATATATATATACATATATGCTATATATTATATTATATATATGTATATATATATATATGTATATTATAAATATATTTTTTTTTTGTTATGATATATATATATAATATATATATATATATATATATATATATATACATATACATATATTATTATTGTTGTTACTACATATATATATATATATGGTTATTGAGTTATTATATATATACATATATATGCATATATATATATACATATATATTACATGACGGAAGTACCGTTGCTTGAACGGGGTTCCAGAACTTTAATGTTCTTTCCTGAGGTATTTTCGCCTATCCAGGGCTACCTCCCAAAATTTCTTTATGTCTGCTGCCTTTGTTCTGGGAGCTTGGTCTCCTGTACCAACTATTTTCTGTCCATTCGCCATGTACGTGAGTGAGTGAGCCATATACTTGACCACATGGTGATGTACTTTCATGAGCGTTTTTACCCCACCCCTTAGCCTCTGGTCCTCACTCCTATGAAGTCATCACTCAGAAGTTAAACGGCCAACGAAGTTCCATCTATGCCAAACCGGTGCTTGGTGAGGTGCTTGTTGACCATCCTGTGTGAGCTACGTTCCCAAGTACTTTTTATATGTCTGGGCACTACCCTGGGGCACCGGCCCAGAATGTGTGTATGTTCCAAGTTGACTGCCTGGTGCGTGCGTGAGTGTGTTTATGCGTGACCATATGCTCGAAGCGGTAATTTCATGATCAGGTTTTGGGCCTACCTCCTTTTGTTATCCCTAACCCACCTTTGTTCTATGCTAAGACGTCACCACTGAGTTTACTGTGAGTGTGATTAGCCTTAACTGATGCTGCTCATTTGTGTTTTCACCTCTCTCTGTATAGCTAATCAGGTACATGGCGCAACCGTCATTATGAGCTAATGTACTGCAGCTGTTTGCTATTAGTATCTGAGCTACTTTCATGAAAGCAGCTGAGCTATTTTTATGGAAAGTAGCTGGCCTCAGCTACTCCTACCCCCTCTCCACTTTCTGGCGACGTCATCACCGTATGACGCGTCACTCGTTAAGTACACGCACTTAACGTACATTAAGTACACTTTTCCAAGTGTACGCAATGCCGCTGGGGCCCTGATCGCTGGGTCGCATCCCCGGCGCCAAATCCGTGCTTGCTAACCGCTGCGAGCCGACGCGAAAGCGCCTGTAGGCGTGCAATATTATTACGCTTGAACGCGAAAATATTTCGTGGCTGGTTATGTTTTGTGCAACATTTCAAAAACATATTTTTACTAACCCTAAAGCAGTAAATCAGTACAAATAAGCTAAACAGAAGACCCTCCAACTCCTCTGTGATAAGTGTCTTCTTTATTGCTGTCTTAACGTCTTTAGGTCTTTACATGTCTTTACGTCTTTTTTTATGTCTTTACCTCCGTTAGGGTATGCAAAAACATGTTTTTACTGACCCTAAGGACGTAAAGGCATTGCTCAAGCTACCTAGAAGACCCCCTCACACCCTCTGTGCATACGTCTTTGATGCCCTTTAGCTGTCTTTACTGCCCCTTTACGTCTTCTTACTGTCACAACATGAATTTTTGTTTATTAATCACGGTATATGTTATAGCTTTAGTGGTTCGAAGTTGTACAGTGGAAAACTTTTATTATTATTATTATTAAATGTTACAATTTAAGTCCGTGTTTAAAGCTTAGTGCACAAGTAATGTGAAAATATAAATGTACACGATTGAATAGAAGTGGGGTGATCTATTTAATAATAATAAAAGTCACTCGGTGTTTCTACTACTACTACTACTACTACTACTACTACTACTACTACTACTACTGCCACGCTCATTTTACTACTCTTCACTACTACTAATCAGTTATAACTGGGTTATACGAGTGGAGTCGCATGTGGCCTAATTCCTTCTTTCTTCTTTCTTCTTTCTTCTTCTTTCTTTCTTCTTTCTTCTCTTTCTTCTTCTCTTTCCCGTCCTCTTTCTCTTTCTCTCTTTTCTTCCTTCTTCTTCTTCTTCTTCTTCTTCTTCTTCTTCTTCTTCTTCTTCTTCTTCTTCTTCTTCTTCTTCTTCTTCTTCTTATCTTCTTCTTATTCTTCTTCTTCTTCTTCTTTAGCTATCTAGGTTTTGGGATCTTTGTACATACACCTCTTATCATGCTATCCTTCACTTTGATTCTACTACTACTACTACTACTACTACTACTACAGCTACCAGCGTTATAACTATTATACGAGTGAGGTCATGATGTATTCGGACTTCTTCTTCTTCTTCTTCTTCTTCTTTCTTCTTCTTCTTCTTTCTTCTTCTTTCTTCTTCTTCTTCTTCTTCTTCTTTTTTCTTCTTCTTTCTTCTTCTTACTCTGATCGTCTTATTTCTTCTTTATCTATCTAGTTTTGGGACCTTTGTAAATATACTTCCCTATCATGTAATCCTTTTGCCACTGTGGATTGGCTGAAATGAACCAATCACAGCCCCGGATGTCATTCACTGATACGAATTAAGATTAGTTTTAATCTAGTTTCAGTGGTTCAAAGTTGTGTAGTGAAAAACTTTAAACAAATTATTAAATTGTGACGTACTGTTGATATATAATAGTTTATGTACAGCGTATAGATGCATAAATACTACTACTACTACTACTACTGGTACTACTACTACTACTAATACTGCTACTACCAAAGCTATAACTGTTATACGAGCTCTCGGATAATACTTATTGACCGACGCTGAATCCTGTTGGTAGATTGTAAGCATCTTCATTATTATTATTATTATTATTATTATTATTATTATTATTATTATTATTATTATTATTATTATTATTATTATTATTTTTATTATTATTATTATTATTATTATTATTATTAATATTATTATTATTATTATTATTATTATTATTATTATTATTATTATTATTATTATTATTATTATTATTATTATTATTATTATTATTATTATTATTATTATTATTATTATTATTACAAAATTATTTTCATGAAAATGCGAGTTTTGCTAGGACTTAAAATAGTAAAGCAGTTTAGTAAAGCTCTTAACAGTATGACGATTTGAATAGACCCCCAAAGTGTAAACCATTGGGGTTTGAGGTACTGCGTTACTGTTTTACTGCTTTAGGGTCAACAACAACATGTTTTTATTAAAAATTTGACAACTTTTTCCTCGAAAAACAAAATGTTTTTCAAAAACTTTAATAATGAAACAGGTTTTCTATAAATAAAATATAAGAATCTATGTATACAAACTCTACCTACATACATCTTTGTACACGGGCTCGATAAAGTAAGTCGAAATGCAAGTTTTGACTCGATTACCTTCAACTCTATAACCCCGTTTTGGGGTCCTTACCATTTCTGATTCATCTGGAATCATCCTTTGTCATTCTGGGAACTCTGGTAACTCCCTTAGCAGGTCCTTCCTGGGGACTCATTTCCTGCTAGTAATTGTCATAAGTGAGCAACACAAATAAAACCAATAGGGGGCACCGATACATCCTAATATGACTCAGCTACTCCATATGTGACTTTTCATCTTTTTCTATATATATATATATATATATATATATATATAAGAGCATATAGTATATATATATATATATATATATATATATATATATATATATATATTATATATATATATATATATATATAGTAGTTATATATATATATGTTATGTTATATATATATATATATATATATATATAAATATATATGATATATATATATATATATATATATTTATATGTAGATACAGATTATATATATATATATATATATATATATATATATATATATATATATATATATATATATATATATATATATATATATATATATATATATATATACCATGTTTAATAAACAAAAATTGATGTTGTGACAGTAAAGACGTAAAGACGTAAAGACGTATCGCACAGAGGGTGAGGGTTGTCTCAGTGGTTGAGTAGCTACTTTACGTCTCCAATTGGGGTAAAATATCGTTTTTACACACCCTAAATAGTCGTAAAGACGTAAAGACGTATAGCACAGTGGTGGGAGTGGGGGTCTTCTGTTTAGCTTTATGGTACTGATTTACCGCTTTGAATAGTAAAAAATATGTTTTTACCGGTGTTCCGCCCCCACAATAAACATAACCAGCGAAATATTTTCGCGTTTGCGGTAATATTGCGCCTACAGACGCTTTCACGTCGGCTCCGCGGCGGTTAGCGCAAGCACGGATTCGGCGCCGGGGATGTGACCCGACGCGATCGGGGTCCAGCTTAGGCGTTAAGTACACTTGGAAGTGTACTTAATGTGGATTAAGTACGCGTGTACTTAACGGTGATGTCATACAGTGATGACGTCATAGGATAGAACAGAGAGGGTAGGGTAGCTGAAGCCAGCTACTTTCATGAAAGTAGCTCAGATACTCATGTACGATGGCTACGCCACAGTACTTGGACACCTATATACGCAGCTACACGCCACATACACAGGTTAGCTAGCGGGGGGGCGGGGGGGAGGGGTGAAAACACACATGAGCACATGGTTGGGCCAAAACACACTCATGAAAGTAGCTCAATGTGGTGACGTCTTAGCATAGAGACAAACAGAGGCTAGGAGGTAGGATGAAAAACGATCATGAAGATACTTGAGCATATGGTCACACGCCTAAACACACTCACATGGTGAGATATTACAAGGGAATATACGAACACAGGAACTGCCCCTGGGTAGTGTAGACATAAAAGTACCCAGAGACGTAGCTCACACTGGATAGGTGCTGGAAAGCACCTCACGAAAGACGCTCAGTTCCAGCATTGATCCAATGAGGAGTGATAATATGAAAGGTGTAGGGATGAACGCTTAGGGTTGGGGTAAAAACGTTCATAAAAGTACATGAGCATATGATCGGGGTATAAACTTCTTTCATTTCCGGCTCAATCATGTTTCAATGTAAAGTCCCATTTGATTCCTTTACACCATCCTTTCTCTCTCTCTCTCTCTCTCTCTCTCTCTCTCTCTCTCTCTCTCTCTCTCTCTCTCTCTCTCTCTCTCTCTCTCTCTCTCTCTCACTATATATATATATATATATATATATATATATATATATATATATATATATATATATATATATATATATATATATATATATTTTTTTATTCATATATATATATATATATATATATATATATATATATATATATATATATATATATATACATATATATATATATATATATATATATATATATATATATATATATATATATATTTTTAAAATTTTAATTTTTTAACGCAATATGAATTTAAATTAGGATACTGCCAAAGTTGCTATAAAAATAAGTTTTAATTACAATCACTGCACAAAAAGGGTAATTCCGTACAATCATTAATAATTATATAAATAATAAAAATATGCATAGGAAGTAATAATAAAAGTTAGCCATCATCTTTGGAGCTGTTATGCGACTTCCCATGCTTTGCAACCTTTAAGATGGAGATGGACAGAGATTCATAGGAAAGTGACCCTGAATTCGTCTATTGGCGTACTGTATCGAAAAGAATAAAAAGTTAATTGATTGCGAATTAAGCGAATTAGATAACTCTTGAGCAAAGAAAACGAAAAATTACTCACCATTATTTAAAGAATGATACTTGTTGATCGAAGCATGAAGCATCCTTGGTGTTGAAAGATTTTTTGTCTCTCATCGGGGATGTTTAGAGGCGAGTAACCTCCCTTCCTCCGCTCTTGAGTAAAGTAGTAGGCAAGTTTGTTTCGGAAAGTCCGATTGACATTTGAAGCTGTCCCAATCCATATCTTAGAGATGGAAGCTATCTAACTATGGCGAAATTTACCTTAAACCATAAATAGATAGTATTAGACAGTGAAATAATTAAATAGGATTTGTACTAAGTTTTACCATATATAAACAGTCGTATAAAGGCTTAATACAAATTTTAACCTAGGTAATTTGATTCGAATAGACAGGGAACAAATAGGTTCCTAAATGTCTGAAATGAAAGCATTCGTCCTAAGCTATTACTTTTATGGGCAGAATAAAGATTCTAAAAAATGACTCGAACGTATTCGATTTGAACTATTGCTATTCTTGGGTAGAACTGTGATGTTCTTAAAATGACCCGAATACCTTCTAGAATTTGTCAATTAAGACGCATTCTAATAATTGAGATAGATAAAGAAAATGTCTTTATAAGACCATTCTTAATTTGATTTGAATGCACTCGATATAGGTAATTGAAGCCTGAAATTTCAGGTAAGAAAGCACGACTAATAAAAATTAGACGAAATGAAGCCCAATCGAATGCATCTGGAATTTGTCACTTAAGACGCATTCCTAATTGAAATTTGATATTTAAATAGACTTGTAAAGTTATACCTTGATATTAAGGAAGTTCACAAAATACTTACAAGATCTGGAGAATTTATGAAACAAACCTAGGCATCCACGATGATAGCATCCTTAAGGTTGCAGTTACTTGAGAACTGCTGCAATAACTACTTAGGTTTCGTTAATGCTAATGAAGGAGGACTTCTCAACATCAAAGTGTTTGCTGTGGCATTTGAAATCCAAATCTAGAAGGAATTTATGAGATGTGATTAGATATTATAAACTTAACAAAATAAGCCTATTTGAATAGGATTAGATTATTCTTAAACTGAGATGACAAGATTTTCAGCGCTCTATCCTATCCTTAGATAAGCGGACTTGATAATTTAGTTGAAATGAGCACTACATCGTTAGACAAGATTTAAGTGCTAAGCGATAGAAACTTCGACTAAGTCGAAAGAGCCTTTTATAAAAACTCGATCGTTCGAGCTTAAAAGGTAGTAACTGGTCGTACAAGTTTCAAGTAGTAACTGATCGTACGAGTTTCAAGTAGTAACTGTTCGTACGAGTTTCAAGTAGTAACTGAATAGCTTTTAGAAGCTTTCTTAAATGATGCCTTTGAAAAATGGAGTTAAAACCCTCTCCCCCATTTTTGACATATATTTGAAACGATGTATTAGGAATTATAGTTTTTAAACACTCGGGGGGCGGGGATGACTCCGTCCTTTTGGACGGGAGTCATTCAAACAACATTAAACGGGAAAAGGTTTCATTTAATCACTTAAGTGAATGATCGAGAAACTAAGTGGATTTGTACAAAATAAAATAATTTAAATCATAAAAATACTCATCAGTTTCTGCTTTGATTGACACCTTCCCGTAGGTGATCCGATCCATACGTCACAAAATAGATGAAACACTTCTTTCGAATGAAGAAAAAGCTGAAAATGAGATCCTTTCATTTGTTGAAAGACGCAGTATGTAAACAGCAAATCCAACATTCAATGAAATAGATG
The DNA here is from genome assembly GCA_015478945.1 of Trachelipus rathkii. NCBI lineage: Eukaryota > Metazoa > Arthropoda > Malacostraca > Isopoda > Trachelipodidae > Trachelipus > Trachelipus rathkii. The sequence continues at coordinate 7,657 of JABUQX010140059.1, forward strand.
ACAAAACAAATCCTTGGAAAAATTCGAAAATGTTAAACTTGAAACGAAAATAAACAATGAAAAAATTGAAATAAAATTTCTAATGTGAAAAGAGCATTTAAATCAACAAAATCTTTCAAAATGTTAAAAGTGCGAAAACAAAACTTTCAATTTGGTAAAATTTGAAAGAACTGAAATCTTCAAAAATGTTAAGATCGAAAGCAGCAAAGAAAAAAATCTTTCAATTTGTTAAAATTTAACTTTTAACGCAATATGAATTTAAATTAGGATACTGCCAAAGTTGCTATAAAAAATAAGTTTTAATTACAATCACTGCACAAAAAGGGTAATTCCGTACAATCATTAATAATTATATAAATAATAAAATATGCATAGGAAGTAATTATAAAAATTAGCCATCATCTTTGGAGCTGTTATGCGACTTCCCATGCTTGCAACTTTTAAGATGGTGATGGACAGATTCATAGGAAAGTGACCCTGAATTCGTCTATTGGCGTACTGTATCGAAAAGAATAAAAAGTTAATTGATTGCGAATTAAGCGAATTAGATAACTCTTGAGCAAAGAAAACGAAGAATTACTCACCATTATTTAAAGAATGATGCTTGTTGATCGAATGAAGCATCCTTGGTGTTGAAAGATTTTTTGTCTCTCATCGGGGATGTTTAGAGGCGAGTAACCTCCCTTCCTCCGCTCTTGAGTAAAGTAGTAGGCAAGTTTGTTTCGGAAAGTCCGAATGACTTTTGAAGCTGTCCCAATCCATATCTTAGAGATGGAAGCTATCTAACTATGGCGAAATTTACCTTAAACCATAAATAGATAGTATTAGACAGTGAAATAATTAATTAAGAAGCCATAGGATTTGTACTAAGTTTTACCATATATAAACAGTCGTATAAAGGCTTAATACAAATTTTAACCTAGGTAATTTGATTCGAATAGACAGGGAACAAATAGGTTCCTAAATGTCTGAAATGAAAGCATTCGTCCTAAGCTATTACTTTTATGGGCAGAATAAAGATTCTAAAAAATGACTCGAACGTATTCGATTTGAACTATTGCTATTCTTGGGTAGAACTGTGATGTTCTTAAAATGACCCGAATACCTTCTAGAATTTGTCAATTAAGACGCATTCTAATATTGAGATAGATAAAGAAAATGTCTTTATAAGACCATTCTTAATTTGATTTGAATGCACTCGATATAGGTAATTGAAGCCTGAAATTTCAGGTAAGAAAGCACGACTAATAAAAATTAGACGAAATGAAGCCCAATCGAATGCATCTGGAATTTGTCACTTAAGACGCATTCCTAATTGAAATTTGATATTTAAATAGACTTGTAAAGTTATACCTTCATATTAAGGAAGTTCACAAAAATACTTACAAGATCTGGAGAATTTATGAAACAAACCTAGGCATCCACGATGATAGCTGATAGATCCTTAAGGTTGCAGTTACTTGAGAACTGCTGCAATAACTACTTAGGTTTCGTTAATGCTAATGAAGGAGGACTTCTCAACATCAAAGTGTTTGCTGTGGCATTTGAAATCCAAATCTAGAAGGAATTTATGAGATGTGATTAGATATTATAAACTTAACAAAATAAGCCGTTTTGAATAGGATTAGATTATTCTTAAACTGAGATGACAAGATTTTCAGCGCTCTATCCTATCCTTAGATAAGCGGACTTGATAATTTAGTTGAAATGAGCACTACATCGTTAGACAAGATTTAAGTGCTAAGCGATAGAAACTTCGACTAAGTCGAAAGAGCCCTTTATAAAAACTCGATCGTTCGAGCTTAAAAGGTAGTAACTGGTCGTACAAGTTTCAAGTAGTAACTGATCGTACGAGTTTCAAGTAGTAACTGTTCGTACGAGTTTCAAGTAGTAACTGAATAGCTTTTAGAAGCTTTCTTAAATGATGCCTTTGAAAAAAGGAGTTAAAACCCTCTCCCCCATTTTTGACATATATTTGAAACGATGTATTAGAAATTACAGTTTTTAAACACTCGGGGGAGGGGATGACTCCCTCCATTTTGGACGGGAGTCATTCAAACAACATTAAACGGGAAAAGGTTTCACTTAATCACTTAAGTGAATGATCGAGAAACTAAGTCTGATGTGTACAAATAAAAATAATTTAAATCATAAAAATACTCATCAGTTTCTGCTTTGATTGACACCTTCCCGTAGGTGATCCGATCCATACGTCACAAAATAGATGAAACACTTCTTTCGAATGATTGAAAATCCGAAGCTGAAAATAAGACGCAGTATGTAAACAGCAAATCCAACATTCAATGAAATAGATGACAAAACAAATCCTTTGAAAAATTCGAAAATGTTAAACTTGAAACGAAAATAAACAATGAAAAAATTGAAATAAAATTTCTAATGTGAAAAGAGCATTTAAATCAACAAAATCTTTCAAAATGTTAAAAGTGCGAAAACAAAACTTTCAATTTGGTAAAATTGAAAGAACTGAAATCTTCAAAAATGTTAAGATCGAAAGCAGCAAAGAAAAAAATCTTTCAATTTGTTAAAATTTAACTTTTAACGCAATATGAATTTAAATTAGGATACTGCCAAAGTTGCTATAAAAAATAAGTTTTAATTACAATCACTGCACAAAAAGGGTAATTCCGTACAATCATTAATAATTATATAAATAATAAAAATATGCATAGGAAGTAATAATAAAAGTTAGCCATCATCTTTGGAGCTGTTATGCGACTTCCCATGCTTTGCAACCTTTAAGATGGAGATGGACAGAGATTCATAGGAAAGTGACCCTGAATTCGTCTATTGGCGTACTGTATCGAAAAGAATAAAAAAATTAATTGATTGCGAATTGCGAATTAGATAACTCTTGAGC
>JABUQX010140060.1:5000-25470 GCA_015478945.1 Trachelipus rathkii
TTGTTCTTCAGGAACAGTATCTACATTATTTCTGCGGCTAGAAAGAGTTCTTGTTTGTTCTTCTGTTAAAAAACTTGGTGGTTCATTATGAAGCCAGGTGTAATAATCTAGTGCTTCCTCAATGTTTGTATATAAAGAAGCAAGTCGTTGTAAAACTCTTTCGTCTTCTTCTTTGTCTTCACTATCTCTCTTCATTGTGGTGAAGTTATTTATTGTAGTTTATCAATCTATTTAGATGATGAGGAATAAATATTCCTATTTATTTTAAAAGTTCAAAGTTCAAAGTCCATCTTAAATGTCTCTAAAGAATTCATTCTTCATTCTTTAATATAAGAAACTATCAAAGGAAGTTTCTAAAAATATAAGAAACTTAATCAGAAGATATTTTAGTTCTCAAAATTGCTCATTTTTCTGCAATTTAAATTTCAAACAATCCTATTGTTGTACTAAAATTTCCTATAAAATATTTAAAATATATAAAAAAAATGTCTTTAAAAATTGTTCACAAATTTTCAAAGTTTGTAGCATTTTCAACTGCTCTTTTATAACATTTTTCCAAGTCTTTTTAGTCTACCAACACTAATTCATACTTTTCTTTAAATTATTACTATGTTTTTAAAGAAAATATATAGTTTTTATTTAAAAAAAAAAAAAACATTAAGTGTTTCTATGTTTTTCTAGGAAATATATAGACAGAGTTTTCTTTAAACTCGAATATTTCAACGCACAAAAAAAAAAACATTAAATGATTCTTAAAAATTTTAATTACTATTGTTCATTAAGATCGGTTACTAATTAATATTTAATTACGAATGTCTACCTCACTTAATTTATTAAAATTTTTAATTACTTTGTTGTTAACTTTTCTAAATTTCACAAAGATTGGAACTGGAACTATGTTTTCTTTTCTATTTAAACAAAGAACTATCATTATCAAAACGAAAATGTTTTTTACTAAATTTTCTAAATTCATTTTATATTGAATATGGTCTGTTCAAAAATATTTAAATATCCACAATAGTACGGAATATTAAATCACTATTAATTGTATTGTCAATCACAATTTAAAAAAAAAATATTAATTAAAAATTAACACTTAAGTAATTAAATGAAACTTCTAATCACTTAATATTTTCTGATATAATAGTAACTATAAACTATTTAAAAAAAATAAAAAATAAAAAAAAATATAAACATAATTTTCTTAAGTCTTTTTTCACAATAATGTTCTGTGTTGTTCTATAAGTTCTGCAAAATAAAATATAGAATGTAGAATATTTTTTCAATGTTCTGATTTGATAATGAAGTTATCTTAATTAGTTAGTTACAGACTAATAATAAGATAGTATGTTTATTATCCTTTAGGATACTAATTAGAAAAGGATATGTTCTTAAATGTTCTAGGTCATCTTTTCTTGACCTTATCTGTTCTAATGTTCTTCAAAATGTGAACTTTAACTCTAGTTTGTCCTAAAGTTCTTTTGTTCTTCAAAGGTGAACTATAACTCCAGTTTGTTCTAAAGTTCTTTTGTTCTTCAAAGGTGAACTTCTTTGTCAAAGGTTGTAACCCTTATTTGTTCTTCAATATTGTTCTATATTTTCTAGGTTGGAATCAGTCAATTTATGCACTTGATCTCCAAGTTCTGTTATAAAATTTTGTTATAAAAGTTTGTTATAAAATTCTGTTATAAAAGTCTGTTATAAAGTCTGTTATAAAATCTTTTCTGAAAGTTTTTTGTGTTCTCTGGAACAATGTCTACAAATTTTTGTTCACTTAGCACAAAAAAATTCTCTGTTCTTGTGTTTTGGAGGACATATTCTCTAATGACCTGTGTTCTGTTATAACATTTTTCTGGTGTTCAACTGGAACAAATTTTGTTCTGGGGTCAAGGGGTCAAAATAGAACCATTTCTATGTTCTATGACCTTTGGTGACCTTTTGTCTTTCTATAAGGTCTTTTCTAAATTTTTGAAACTTTTATATTAGTCACAACACTTTAAACTATATATAAAAAAACGATTTTTATTTTTATATATTTAAAAAAAAACACTAAAAAAAATAAGAAAAAAAAAACACTTCACTTTGGCATTTTTAGCCACACTAAAAAAAAACGAAATATTCGGAATTTCTATTTTTCCAAATTTTCTACGTGTAAAGGGTCATTTCTCTTTTTGTTTTTATTATTTTCAAAGAAAATAAATTTTTTACTGATCGAGGGTCATTTCTCGATTTTATTAAAGAAAATAATTTTTTTTTTTACTATATATACTCGATACGTTACGATATATATAATACATAAAAAGAAAATGATTAAAAAATATATGCATAAAAAAAATGATTAAAAATTGCATAAAAAACTTCAAGACAACACACACACACACAAAATAAATATATATATATATATATATATATATATATATATATATATATATATATATATATATATATTATATATATATATATATATATATATATATATATATATATATATATATTATATACATATATATATATGTTATATATTATATATTAATATAAATATATATATATATAAGGCTGGGTTAGTTATATATATATATATATATATTATTGTGTAGCTGTGTTTGTGAGTGTTTTTGGCGAAAAGAGCGAGAAAAAGAAAACTTGCAAAAAAACATTATTTGGTCAAGGGAAGCAAGGTTAAAAATAACTAAATTTGCCCTTCTGAATGCCACTTTCAATGCTGTCTGTGTTTACTTCTGCATTTTTCTCCCTTTCCCTATTTTACTATTACTCCTTCTTCATTCAAGTCTTATGAATGAGAGTATATTACTATTCCCACAATTTTGCTGATTCCTCAAAATTGAGTCTTCGAATGTAAATAGAACAAATATATGCACGCACTTTTTCTCTTAGCAACTTTTTATGCATCTCCTATGCTTTGCTATTGACTGTTTATGATTTTACTAATCTTCCTAAAGCTCTAATTACTTTCAAAATTATAATTAATTAAAAAAATTTTCACAAAAGGGATTCACTGATTCTATTCTAACTTTTAGAAGAATAAAAAAAATTAATTAATTTTTTAATTAATTGTTTTTAAAGGGTGTTGATTGTATTTTCTATGTATTCTTAAAAGATCTTCCCTCATTGGAATGAACATAAGAAAATACAATCAAATAAAATTTTATATTTTTTTTGATATTTTTGCTTAAAAAAAACAAAAAAAAAACAATAATAAAATAATATTTAACAACTTTAATAAATCTGTTTTTTCACTCTTTGTGAAAATTTAATTTCTTCTAGTTCTATTTTTTATATATAAAAATATAAAAAAAAATACACTAAAGTTCTGTTTACTTTTTCTATTTTTACACAATAAAAATAAAGTAGCCTTTTTTCCAATGGCTTTTTATGTTGAATTTTCTGTCAACTCTGTGATACAGCTTTTTTCCAAATGGCTGTTTTATGTACTGTGAAGCATTAACATATGCTTATTTAATGTAATAAAAAAAAACTTTTTTATTCATTATTTGTGTATTTATTATTAGAGTCATCATACAAGATGTATATTTAGGCATATTAGAGGCCTCCCTACCCCAATATGTCCAATATCATTTGTATATAACTCTCTTTATCTTTAATGTAGGTCTGTATTATTTTTTGTATATAAAAAAAATACATTTTCCTTTATATGTACGTACTGTACCTTAAACTTTATGGATTCTGGTGGATATTCAGCGAGGTTTGCCCTCCACTGAAATTAAGGAAACAAAGGTTCGTCTGCTGAATGGGTTTTCGGCCTTTTTTCATCAGGAGATTCCGTGCCAGGGTTCGTATAAGAAGCGAATCCTCCTCGTCCGTGAAGATAGCAGTAGTGACCACTACGACCAAAACCAGTCTTGCAGTCGATAACGGTGCTACGTGAAGACACAGTAACCACTGTAAATGAGAGGATTACGACTTCCAACATCCGACGCAAGCGAAGCCAATTTCGCCGTGCTGCCCTTTCGTCAACATTCGGCGATTTGTGGTATTTTAAAACGCAGTAATATTCCAATTTATTTCCCATTCAAACATAATTACGAAAAGTAATTCCAAAAAACGGAATCCATACAAAAACCTGTTAAATAAAGATAAGAACAAAAAGATTATAGTATAAAATATAACTAATCATTTAGATAAAAATTAGTAATTTATCATTTACATATCTTTACTTTAAACAATTAAAATTCAATATTTGTATTTTCATGAAACTTTCAGCAATAACATATTAAGAAAAATATTTATATATATATATATATATATATATATATATATATATAGTATATATATATATATATATATATATATATATATATATATTTCATGATAAAAATTATATTATATCAAATTATATTAAAAATTACATAAAATTATATTATAAAAATTATAAAACAATTATATAAAAATTATATTATAATTACATTTTTTATTTATCATTAATTATTAAAGAAGTATAATTAAAGGAAATCGGGGCCAACCTTAATATCACAATATTATTATTATTATTATTATTATTATTATTATTATTATTATTATTATTATTATTATTATTATTATTATTATTATTATTATTATTATTATTATTATTATTATTATTATTATTATTATTATTATTATTATTATTATTATTGAAAGATATTAAAAAGAGGTTATTATCCGTTAGTTTTTTTGTTATTATTATTGTTATTATTACTTAAAACAAAACAATGCTTGTCACTGCCATCAATAATCATAATATGAATTATTATAAATTATAATTAGATAAAAATCATTAATGACTCTGTTAATTAAAATTATAAAATTATACAATAATTAAATGTCACATTTATTTACCTCTGTTCCACGACCAGAATCCGAGTCAGCCTATCTTTACATTTTTGGCTGTGATGGATTTTTCCCTGTCTTTTATTTTTAAATATTAAAATAAAATAAAGAATAAAATTAATGATAATATAGATTGACATATAACTATATATATATAATTAATAATTATACATATATTTATATACTCAATGTATATTAATAAATATGTTGCTTTTATTTATAAAGATCTAATTCCCCAATTTTTAAAGAAACTGATCTATCTAATATTATTTGGGACTCTAAGTTTTTTCAACCCTCCCTGATCTGCTTTTAGCTGTCTAACAAATCTAACAAATATTCTAAGTTTAAAAGCTTGTTACCCCAAAGTCTTCTCTGTCCCAACTAGTCACGAACTAAGATTGTAAGATCTTATAAAACATCCTAATCCCTCCATCTCCAAATCTTTCTCCCTCCACTTCTCTCTCTGTCTCTCCCTGTCTCTCTCTGTCTCTCTCTGTCTTTGGGGAGTATCTTAAAGAGGGCTTCTGTTTAGGGGATGGGGATGAGTCATTCCTTTGGATTTCAAATGCGGGGTTCTCCTAAGGGTTCTCATAGGGGTCTTTTGGGGGATCTGACGAAAAATCATCGATATATGTTTTATAGATCATAAAGCGGCAGAGTTTGAGCTTAAAGCAGTAAAAAGTATTCTAATTTATAAACAAGTTACAAAATGTTATGATAGTTTGTCGCCAATTGATTCAGAAGTCAAAACAAATTCAGATTTTAAGTGCTTATTCGACTTAAATAAAATTTAAGTCTTTGATTTCAATATTTGGATTATTGCAACATATATATATATATATATATATATATATATATATATATATATATATATATATATATATATATATATATATATATATATATATATATATAGTTATATATATATATATATATATATATTATTATTATTATTATTATTATTATATTATATATACATATTATTATTATATATATGATATTATTAGCATATATTATTACATATTATTATTATATACTTATATTATTATATATATATTATATATATTATATATATATATTATTATTATTATTACATTATTATTATTATTATTATTATTATTGTTATTATATTATATTATTATTACATATATATATATTATATTATTGTTATTAAGTTATTATTATTATACATATTATATATATATATTATATTATTATATATATTATTATAAATTATATATATTATATATATATACATATACATACATATACATACATATATATATATATATTTTAAAAATATATATATATATATATATATATATATATATATATATATATATATATATATATATATATATATATATATATATATATATATATATATATATATATATATATATATATTTATATATATCTTGATATTTATTGAAGGTTGTTAAAATTTATGCGCTTATCAGGTAGGCCAAAATATTGAAAATAGCACAGAAAATTTTGTGACTCGTGCGTATTGAAAAGTGACATTTGACGTTTAAGTAATTTATAAAATTTATCAAAATGGCTTCAAACGATGAATTCATAGCCATGTGCAAGTCTTTGGGTATCTCAGGTCAAGAAGCTTTCAATCTCCTGAGGGAGGAACGTGCTAAAGAAAGAGAGTTAGCTAGAGAAGCAGAAATGGAAGAAAAGAGATTAGCCAAAGAAAAAGAGATAGAATTACAAAAGCACCAAATGGAAAAGGAGTTATAACATCAAAAAGTAGCTGCTGCGCTAGAAAAAGAAAAACTTGAAGCTGACGAACGAAGAGAGAAAGTAAAACTGGAAGCCGAAGCACAAAAAGCTAAACTCGAAGTTGATGAACGAAGAGAGAAAGAAAAGCTTGAAGCAGAAAAGAGCGCCAGAGAGTCGGAGGAGAGAATGCTTAAGATGAAATTGGATGCAGAAGACCGCCAACGACAGCATGATGCGGCAATAACCTCCTCACAAAACTACTCAAACTCAAATAACGCTTCTCATGCCAGCAAATTTCCTAAATTAAAGCTTCTTAACTTTGATGAACAAGTTAATGATAAAGAAGAATACTTGTTATTGTTCGAGAAACAAGCTGAAACAAATGACGTGCCAAAAGAGAAGTTAGAATTAGTAATCGGATCGTTCTTTACTGGAAAAGCGGTCCAAGTCTTTAATAATTTTACAGTAGAAGAAATTAAAAACTGCGGCAGTTAATACTGTCATGTACGAAGATGTAAAAATCAAACTCCTTCAATGGTTTGAAGATGAGATAGTCCGAGAGCAGAAAACTGAACTAGAAAAATTCATGGAAGCCACTCTTGAAGAAGATGAGTCGGCAGCAGTATATGCCTTCTCAATCGACACATATTATAGTACAGTGCCGGAAGAGCTCGCTACTTACCTAAAAGAGAAGAACGAAAAAGATATAGACGAAATAATCGTCAGCTCAGAAAACTATCTAGAAGCACATCATATTAAATTAACGTTATGTCACGCACGTAATCATAGTCACAATAATAGCAACAGTCACAATAATAATAGCAACTATAAAGCAAAAAGCAACCTACGTAAATTATCACAGAAATGATAACGCTAACTCTTATAACCAACACACATCACGACCAATAGACATTGGAGTAAAGAACAATAATGTTAGCAGCGATAGGCGAGAACACTGGCGCAGTATTAGTGAACCGAGGACAATGGTCACTTGCTACAAATGTTCTAAGAGAGATCACTTAGTTCGAGACTGCAGGGCACCTACTTACTTTAATAACGGTGGCAGAAATTACAATAATTACAATAACAGATCAAGAGATAACGAAAAGGGAACAGCAGCGTCCGGAGATTTCCGCAAAGGAAGAAAAGTCCTAAGAAGCTCAGGTGAAGAACCGTCTCTCTCTACTCGATGAAGTAATGGTGAGCGAAGCTGACAAATACTCACGCAATTTACCTTTAACATACGGGACAGTAAACGGATATCGCGTTCAGGTACTCCGAGATAGCGGTTATAATTTTGTTGTTGTACGTAAAAGGTACGTACCAAAAGAGTGTATACTGGAGCACATACAACCATGAGATTTTTGGACAGTACGGCCAGAGAAGTTCCACTTGCAAAGGTAGAGTTAGACACCCCATATTTCGTGGGTGAGACGACCCCAGCAGTGCGGCCAGAGGTCGTGTATGATCTTGTGATTGGAAATTTCGAAGGGGCATTGCCCCCATATCAGCAAAACCTCACATGGGAAGTGTCTAAGTGTCAGGGTCCTTGTGATACACAGGATGTTACAACTCAGAAGGAGTTGTTGTTCCCCATTGCCGAGCGAGCTGAGGAGGATTCATTGGAAGAATCAAAAGATAGGCACGATGCCAAACTGCAAGATTATACTTCTGAAAGGGCGAGAACGGAAACAGAACAGAAAAAGGAGGAAGAACCGACTGTACAACAATCAGTAATCATAGTTGAAGAAAGAATAAAGCCAACCGCAGGAGCTCAAGTGTGCAGCTGTCAGAAGTCCCATGACTATAGTGCAGAAAATGAAGTTATTGTAAAGAATAAAGACAAAGAAATTCCTTGTGAGCCACAGATGAGCACTGAAAGTGATACCAAATTATCAGATGCCCCGGGGGTATCGTTTGTAAATAATTTTGTAAATAATAAATGTCAGAATGACAATGATGAAGATAGTGCCATAGATAAAGACCCTTGTATAAATAATGAAGATACACATAATGTCGCAGCTGTTAATGAAGTAGAAGAAAAAACGATTTGCAGATAACAGAACTAATGCGTGATCGCGAAGTGTTCAAAGAGCGACAGAAGGACGATATAACTCTTCAAAGAATATGGAGGTCCGTCAAAAAGAATGAGAAAATGTATATTTTGAAAAAGGGAATTTTTGTATAAAAGAGTGATTGAAAATCAGTTAGAAAGGTTCACGTTAGTAGTGCCTAAAGAATATAGGAACAAACTGATGAGAGTGACGCATGATGAAGTTTTCGGAGGCCATCAGGGTGTCAATAAAACAATGGGCAAAATCACACAGCAGTTCTTCTGGCCAAACTTATACCAGCATGTGACCAGACATTGTTATTCTTGTGACATCTGTCAAAGAACATGTTCAAAGGGAGCAGTGAAAAGGGTACAACTATGTCATATGCCTATTGTTGATGAACCATTTCAAAGAGTAATTATAGACTTGATAGGTCCGATTACTTCACCATCATCCGCGGGAAATCAATACGTTTTAACGCTTGTAGACACCGCTACTAGGTACACAGAGGCAGTTCCTTTGAGGAGTATCTCGGCCCAAAAGGTGACGGAAAGCCTTGTATCAATATTTATAAGATTAGGTGTTCCAAAAGAAATCTTAAGTGATAACGGCAAACAATTCACATCTACTTTGATGAGGGACGTGACAAGAATGCTTAACATCAAACAGAGGTTCTCTAGCGTCTATCATCCTATGAGCCAGGGCCTCACTGAAAAATTCAACTGTAAGTTGAAAAGGATGCTTAAAAGAATGTGTGATGAACAAATATGAAAATGGCATAAGATCATTAAACCATTATTGTTTGCATATAGGGAAGTCCAACATGACTCTACGGGATTCTCTTCTTTTGAGTTGCTGTATGGAAGAACTGTGAGGGGTCCGATGCAAATATTGCATGAAATTTGGGAGGGTGATATTAATCCAGACGAGGCAAGGTCGACGTATAGATACGTTTTCGACTTGCAGGAAAGATTAAATGAAACACTGAAACTAGCAAAGGAAAATCTGGCTAAAGCCCAAATTGTGCAGAAAAGATATTATGACAGATGTGCAAAGAGTAGAAAGTTGAAGGTGGGAGACATGGCTCTGGTACTCCTACCTACCTCGAAAAACAAGATGCTCATGCGTTGGGGTGGTCCGTACCCGGTTATTGAACCGTACGGAAAAGATAATTATAGGCTACGGGTTGGAGAAGTGGTAAAAACATACCACATTAACTTATTAAAAAAGTACAATGTGGGAGAAGAGGAAGAAGAGGGACAACATCGGAACGGAATAGGTGCCACAGCGGTTATTTTAGATACAGAAAATGAGGAAAATATTCACCTGGCAGATGTTGATCCTTCACCCGTGCAAAAAGAAAGATTATGTGATACAAAGATCAGCAGTGAAAATAACGGATCCTGTGAGGAGGGATTTAATGGCAATTTTAAAGAAATATGAAGAGATTTTCACAGATGTGCCTGGAACGGCCAAAAACGACTTTCACCCAATTGACCTTATTGATAATACTCCCATAATGCTAAAAAGCCTTACAAACTGCCGTACAACACCCGCACTGAGTTAAAAAAGGAAAATTAGAAAATGATCAGAATGGGGATTATTGTACCATCAACATCGCCATATTCTGCACATGTGGTAATGGTACAGAAGAAGGATGGGAGCAAGAGGGTTTGCTCTGATTATAGGGCTCTTAACTGAATAACTGTCTTCGATTCTGAGCCCATGACCACGTCACAAACTCTATTCACGAAATTTGCTAAAGATAAGGTTTACGGTAAACTTGATTTGTCAAAGGAATACTGGCAAATCCCGATAAAGCCGAAGATGGTCACTTTCATTATATAAAATTACCATTTGGAATGGTAAATGCCTTAGCTAAACTCGTAAGGGCCATGCTAAGGATACTGGACGGATATAATGATGTAGATTTCTACATTGATGACATCATTATACATTCCCAGACCTGGCATGATCACCTGAACACTCTCCAGAACGTACTAAGAAGACTTAGGGAAGAAGGATTCACGATTCGCCCCACCAAGTGTGAGTTTGCGTCGCCAAATGTGGAATTTCTCGGCCACCATTTAGGAAATGGAAAGAAAGGTCTCCACGAGGATAACGTTGTCAAGATTATGAAAACAGAACCACCTAAAAACAAGAAACAGGTGCTTTTATTTTTACGTCTGACTGGGTATTATCAAGATTTCGTGAAAGACATTTCAACTATTGCCGCCCCACTCACAGATCTTACTTAAAAAGGGAACCAATTAAAGTTAGATGGGAAAAGAAAAAAAAGAAGCGTTCGTGAAATTGAAAGAAGCTCAGAGTTTCAAACCTATTTTAAAGATGCCTAGATTGGATAAGACCTTTACTTTGTAAGTGGACGCGTCAGACATGCCCCTAGGATTCGTACTTCTACAGGAAGACAATGGCATTTTACTTCCTGTCTCTTATGGCAGCAAGAAGCTTTCGGGGGCTCAACAAAGGTACTCTACTTCAGAAAAGGAAGCATTGGCAATTGTCACCAGAATCAAAAAATTAGATACGTACCTCCATAAAAGAGAGTTCATCTTGCAGTCTGATCACAGACCCTTGACTGCCATGAACAAGAAGAAATACCAGAACTTGAGAATAATGAGGTGGTCGCTGTTTCTCCAAAGGTATAGGTTCATTTTAAATCACATTAGCGGTAAGGATAATGATTATTTGAGCCGTTCATTCTGCGATGGAACTTTGGATTCACATGAAAGAACAACAACCGAAGAAGGAGCAGAATAGGATGAAACCAAATGTTCTATAAGCATGTGTGTAAAGCTAAATTACAAGTAATTTGTTTGTGTTTGAGGGGGCTGAAATGCAACACGATGTACATGCTAATTACAAATTTGTTTTCAAAGAAGTCATTTTCCGCTGTATGTATTTTTCCACCCTCTCTATTTTTGTAGCATGTAAAGCGATCAACGCCATCATCAGACAATAATAATAATAATAATAATAATAATAATAATAATGGTGTGTGTGTGTGTGTGCTCTCTCCTCTTTCTCTCTCTCTTTCTCACTCCTCACTCTTTCTCCTGCTATATATGTATATATATGTATGTATATATATATATGTATGTATATATGTAATATGTATGTATCATCTTTCTTTCTTTCAATAATAATTAATGTTTATATATAAATGGCATATGTATTTTTTTTCTTTATTAAAGGGGTAATGTATAAGGTGTTAAAGATGCAGGATTATTTTTGTCTGAGAAGCTTCACTTGTAAGATCAAAGGTGGTTCTCATTCTGTTGACAGTTACAACTATTTTAGTATTCAGTATTATTATTATTATTATTATTATTATTATTATTATTATCGTTCGATTCCATTCCATTCCATTCCATTCCATTCCATTCCATTCCATTCCATTCCATTCCATTCCATTCCATTCCATTCCATTCCATTCCATTCCATTCCATTCCATTATTCCATTCCATTCCATTCCATTCCATTCCATTCCATTCTTCCATTCCATTCCATTCCATTCCATTCCATTCCATTCCATTCCATTCCATTCCATTCCATTCCATTCCATTCCATTCCATTCCATTCCATTCCATTCCATTCCATTCCATTCCATTCCATTCCATTCCATTCCATTCCATTCCATTCCATTCCATTCCATTCCATTCCATTCCATTCCATTCCATTCCATTCCATTCCATTCCATTCCATTCCATTCCATTCCATTCCATTCCATTCCATTCATTATTCCATTCATTCCATTCCATTCCATTATTATTTTGTTATTCCATTATTCCATTCTTGATCATAAAGTGTAATTCCATTCCATTTCATTCCATTAATTATGGAAGGACCAATATCAGTCAGGATGTCATGGCTCCCTATATATATATATATATATATATATATATATATATATATATACTATATATATATATATATATATATATATACTGTATATATATATATATATATATATATATATATATATATATATATACTCTTTTTATATATATATATATATATATATATATATATATATACCTATATATATATATATATATATATATATATATAATCCCAAAATGTATATCTCTGCATTTTCATTTGAATCTAATCAGAAGTAAATTAGTTTGAGATTACATGAAGAAATTAACTCTACTTCTCTCTGAAGATTTAAATAAGAAACCTTTTCTAATATTTGAACAAAGACAAAGGAGAATCCATCTTAGTAGATGCTCGGATACGAGGCGAATCAGGCTTGCTCTGGGGGTTTCTGTTTAATTTTTTTTTACCATCATCTGGTTGAGTTCCTACTTACATACATTACTATTTAAATGTTCTAAAGTATTTTTGAGTGTTTTACCTTGCAGTCATTATGGGTAAGTGATTTAACGCTGTGAAAAACTGAAGAGGAAAATACATTGCTCAGTATTAAAGAATATTTAAATTGTGAAATTTCTTCTAAACTGTTAATCTATGAGTCATGTGTGAGGCGAATTAAGAAGAAAATTTAGCTAGGTGAAGAATTATTCCCTCATAGGAAGAAGAAAAGCCGCAGAATGTCGACTTTTACCCCACAAGCAAAAAGTTGCTTGAAGAAGATTATCCTTGAAAAGCGGTTTGCCACTACCAAAAAGATAAATTCCAGGATTGAGAGCAGTAGCATCAGCGTATGTGAAAGAACTATACGTTGGGAACTATCAGATAAGTATACCCGCTCGAAGCGAAGGTTGACTGAAGCCAAGCAAGAGAGATGTCTGAAGTGGGCCACAGCCCTCAAGGACAAGGATTTGGACTTTTTAAGATCAGTGATTATTCTTTTGTTTTCCAATCTGTTTTATCTGTTTACCATTCTTTTCGTGTGTTTTCCACAATCAAGAAATGGTGAAATGGTAGACACATGATGCGTTTTATTCATTATTTAAGGTGCGTTCGGTAATGAGAGCTCATTTGAAATCCTGGCGAAGAAATTTCACTTTGTGTGAAGGCGACCTGGCGAGAAATATCATCCTGACGGTATCATTCCGACTGTAAAAAATCATATTAAAGTTATGATATAGTCTGTTATAAGTGGAAAAGACACTGGCCGTCTGAACGTGGTCCAGGGGACAATGCGACAAGATTAATACAAAGAAGTTTTTTAGAAAAGGCTACTTCCCCAATTGAAAGATTGGTTTACAAATGAAAAATCCTTTATCTTCATGCAAGATGGGGCTTCCTGCCATACCGGTCGATCAATTAGAGCCAATTTGCAGCAAGAGAATGCCCATCTACTTAACTGGCCTGGAAATTCAACGGATACGAATCCAATAGAATATGAGTGTGATATACTAAAAGATGAAATTAATAAAGTAACAATAACAAACAAAAGTCAGCTGTTTGAGAACCTCATTCCGTCTGCCATCATCACCCACAAATATAGGAGACCGTTCAATCATGCATCAATAGCATGCCATGGCAAATTGAAGCTTTAATAGCTGCAAAAGAGGGTACAAAAAATATTGAATATTTGACTTTTTTCCTTGAATGACGATATTTTGGTAATAAAAATGTAGAAATAAAGATTTAATATTACCAGATATCAAGAAGAGTTTTCATATTGCTATAATTTGAAAGTTTTTAGGCATGTGAAATTTTCATTTCCTGTCCTCCACCTCTCCTCTCCTCCTGTGTGTGTGGTGTGTGTGTGTGTGTGTGGTATAAATAGCCCTAAACATATAAATTTTTACATAAATAAAAATCAATATATATTTATCCACATGCACGCAAGCACTGCATATATATATATATATATATATATACTATATATATATATATATATATATATATATATATATATATATATATATATATATATATATATATATATATACTTTCTTTCTATATATATATATATATATTTTTTTTTGAGTTAGTGTACAGGACCCACCACAGCTCACAATGAAGCGGCCACACTGGGCTGAAAATCAGCATGGGAGGCCTGTCATATATATGTTTCAAATGTCAAAAGAAGAATGTGATTGGTGAAATGAATATTCAAGTCAGTCAAAATAAATAAAAAACTAAATAAAATTTTATCCTTATTATTGTTAATAGTCTTAAGATTACATAACAAAATCAAATGCTATTAAGGCAATTACTATGAATACAAGAAAAATAGTTACTACAAAATTAGGAAGATTCAGATAAGATAGGATAATCTTTTAGAAGTGTTATGGACCGTAAAGTAGGAAAAATAACGACAGCAGGCCAGGGTCCAGATGGGATTAATCAATGAAGATATGATAGTGGGTGCGGGGTGTGGCGGCAAAAGATTTGCAAATGGGAGGAGGTCTCGTGACATATGAGCTGTGTTGGTGTGGCCAATACGAGGCGTGCAAGTATCACCTCATGTAAGCGCTTTCGTCTGTGGGAGGAAGACCACTCACCGATGCTCGGCTTAATGTTTCTGAGTTTCCTTCCCCGCCGATCACTCGTCCAGCACTCTTGCCAAGAAGATCGAAAAAGCCTTGTCGGAAGGCAGGATAGTAATCAGTTGATGGGAGGCGGCCTTGTCGAATGGCATCCGGAGAGTACCTAGAACTCCGAAGAGAGGAGGCAGCCATTTTGGCCTCTCTGTCAACGATTTCGTTGCCAGTTACCCTTACGTGAAAGGGAGTCAACATAAAATAATTTGTTTCTTACGGGAGTGGAGAAGTCAAAGAAATTGTTGTACAGCTGATACCATTGCGTTTTTTTTTTAGAATAAGGGTTTTAAGCGCTTGTAGCGCGCTAAAAGCGAATCTGAATAAGCGACTATGAGTGATCTTGGTTAAGTATTAGATTCGCGAAAGGGGCAATCATTATAGCCGTTAACTCTGCTGTAAAAATTGAAACATAAGGGGAAGGGGTATGGGAGAGGTTGCGGTCAGGAAGAACAGCAGATGCACCGCACTGTCCCCTGTTTAGAACCGTCAGTAAATACTGGAGTAAATTCGCGTGAACTGCACGGCATGAGACAGGAATGATGCTTTAACAGGGCAGCAGGATAGCTAGATTTGGAGAGAAATGTCAGAGCCAAGCAAATGGTAGAAGAAGGAATAGCAAAGGTGTGTACCCTTCGTCAAAAAAGAAAGGCAGCTTTGCGAAGGGATGTTGAAGAAATTAAAGATGTTATGAACCGTCTTTGCAAATAGCCAGTAAGGAGGATTCTGAGGTACTCACACAGAATCGGTGTCAAAACAGACGGTATTGGGGTTTGTTTGAAAACGAAAATAACTTGTACACATGATGTATTCTCTTCGAAGAGAGTGGCATCGCCGAAATTAACTTCAAGGCTCACCTGGGGGGGACGATCCGAAAAGCTCCGGTGGAGATACGGATCCTTCGTTTTGGATGGGATCTAACAGGTGTATTAGTGTTATGGAGGCCTGACCATATACTGCACAACCATAATCCAGTTTCGATCGGATTGGGGCGATATAGAGTAAAGGGACTTGCGGTCAGCACCCAAGATTTTGAGGCGAGATGACGTAATAGGTCAAGGGTGCGATGACAAGTTGTTTTTAGGTGTTTAATATGCGGTGCATATGTTAAGTGGTCATCTAGGATGAGCCTAGAAATTTGACCTGTGAAGTTACAGGAATGGGCGAACCATATAAGGTTAGGTTCGCTGGAAGAAGGTGGCAAGTTCTTCGATTCCCTTTTTCTTAAAAGCACTGCTGAGGTTTTGGTGGGAGAAAATGGAAGCCATGGGAGCTAGCCCACTGTGAAATATTTTCAATAGCTTGTTCAAGTTGCCGTTCGAGAAAAAGGGCAGCCTGGCACCGGCTATGTATAATGCTAAGTCATCGACATATAGAGAAAAATTGACAGTCACTGGAATAGAGGTAACAATATCATTAAATCCGAGAGCAAATAGTAGTACATAAAACACTACCCTGCGGAACATATTCATCCAAGGTAAAGTGGCGTAAATAGAAGAGCACCGAACTTGCATGGATCTGTTTGACAAAAGACATTTAATGAAAAGGGAGTTGTCCGCGAAAACCAGGCGAATGGAGTTTAGAGGATCCCAGTTCTCCACGTTGTGTCGTAACCTTTTCCAAGGTCAAAAGAAGACGCCAGAACCATTCCACCAGTTGAGGCTTCCCGGATGTCATGGTCCTGTTTTTACAAAGGGGTCCGCAGTCGAACGGAATTTTACGAAACTCAAACAGGTTAAACAAACGACCTCAGGACTCAGGGGCGACCTGGGCTCCATTAATTAAATATATATGCTCATATGTGTGTGTGTGTGTGTGTGTGTGTGTGTGTGTGTGTGTGTGTGTGTGTGTGTGGTGAGGATCAGGACTTTCTCTCTTCCTCTCTCCTCTCTCTCTCTCTCTCTCTCCTCTCTTTGTGTGGGGATCTTTTGTTAAGGGTTTCAGCTTCAGGTGAAAAATAAACACGTCTTGAATGGACTATATAATTCCTTATTTCGCTATTTATTACACAAAATATATTATATGATTTACTAAGAAAATTTACTGCACTTTTAAGTTCTATTCCATTAATAAAAAATTACTCCAAATAAACTCTATTTATATTGTAATTTTAAAACTTTAACATAAACTTTTGAAAAATGATACTATCACAGTCTAGGGTGATTATGGCAAAAGTCACACAGCTATAAATTTTAAAATAAGAATATTCTAAATATATAAAAACAAAAAAAATAAAAATTAATATATATATATATATATATATATATATATATATATATATATATATATATATATATATATATATATATATATATATATATATATGCTCTCCTAACTATATATATAATAATAATAATATGTATATATATATATATATATATGTATATATGTAACTTGAGATATATTGACATATGTCTGTATCCATGTAACGATGCTTGGCTGTCTGGGTCTGAAGGTAATAAAGTGTGTGTGTGTGTGTAATAATAAAATGTAATAATAATGTGTGTGTGTAATATGTGTGTAATAATGTGTATGTATGTGTGTGTGTGTGTGTGTGTGTGTCTCTCCTCCTCTCTCTCTCTCTCTCTCTCCTCTCTCTCTCCTCTCTCCTCTCTCTCCTATATATATATATTTACTATATATATATATATATATATATATATATATATATATATATATATATATATATATATATATATATATATATATATATATATATATATATATATATATATATATAAATATATATATATATATATATATATACCAGTTAATATAATATGCATGTTTGCCTTAACCCACTGAGCCATATATGAATATATAAGAAACATACATTAAGAAGAGAATTAGACTTACCAATTATAAATATTGGGATGGCTTAAGGTGTGGTCCCGTATTCGTTCACACTGAGGCACAAATAAAGGGGATGAGATTAGGTAATGTAATGTTTTTTTTACCTGTTAAATATAACAATTACCTAAGGCACAAGATTGTTTTTGCCTATATTCTGTAATAAGTAATATAATAATTATATAAGGTATAAACATTTTATACACCATAATAAAACACAATATGCTGTTAAGATTTATTACTAACACCGATGGATCAAACTGGAAACTAAGCCATTTGGTAGCTAGACTCCGTTTGATTTGGGCATGTGTGTCAATTTCTTATGTGACTTATTTTATTAGAAGGATTATTGATGCCTGACTATATATATATATATATATATATATATATATATATATATATATATATATATATATATATATATATATATATATATATATATATATATACTCTATATATATATATATATATATATATATATATATATATATATATATATATATATATATATATATATATATATTTAAATATATATATATGTATATATATATGTATATGCTATATACTCTTTGCTATGTATATATATGCTCTTTCTCCTTCCTTCATATATATGTATATGTATATGTAATAATATATATATGTATATGTGTATCATAATAATAATGTATATGTATATATATGTATGTATGTATATGTCATATATGTAAAATATATATGTATGTATATATATGTATATATATTTCTTCTTCAATAACTCATTTCAAATTTCCTTCTTCTTTACAATATGTAATAATATCATATATATGCTGCTGTATGTATGTTTATGTATGTATGTATATGTAATATTAATAACAATAATAACTCAGCCAATATGTCTTTAACTGTATAATATATTATGTAATAATAATAATAGCATGCATATGTATATGTGTATGTAATAATATGTATGTATATATATATGTGTAATAATATGCTCTTTCTATATATATATATATATATATATATATATATATATATATATATACTCTATATATATATATTTATGTATATATATATATATATATATATATATATATATATATATATATATATATATATATATATATATATATATATATATATATATATATATATATCTCTCTTTCTCCTTCTCTCTAACTCTCTATATATATATCTGTCTCTCCTCTCCTCCTCTATATGAGAGAGAGAGAGAGAGAAAAGAGGTCTAGGAGCGAAAAGCAACAACTTCAGCAGGAAACACACACACACATCACTTATTCCACTTTATAGTCACACTAAAATACATTACCAGGCAACAACATATCCATGTAAGGCTACAACACTCAAAACTTAGTTCTTTACATCCAATCAAAATTTATTTGCGCACCAGCCAGCTTCCTGCTGTTCACAACTTTCCTACTGTGCTTTACATTATACGTTACCTTATCATTTATCAAATATCCTAAATATTTAAACTCAAACACTTGTTCCTGGTGCTCACCAATTAACATAACTTCATACCAAGGACTCCATTAGTTCACAGTCATAGCCCCTAATCTTACCTAAGTTTACTTTCAAACCCATCCCGGAGCCAGAGGCGGTAGATCATAGGATGGTGGGAAGAGGGAGGTAGAGTCCAAATGAATGTTCATACAAGTTTAGGAGAGAGAGTAAATATTTATGAAAGTACTACTAATACTACTACTACAACATCTACTACTTCAACTATTGTATCATTCTAGATAACATGTATATATATATATAAATATATATATATATATATATATATATATATATATATATATATATATATATATATATATATATATATATATATATATATATATATATATATATATATATATACATATATATGTAATAATAATATGTGTGTGTGTCCGCGCGTTATTATTATTAAGATGTGTAATGTGTGTGTGTGTGTGTGTGTGTGTGTGTAATGTGTGTGTGTGTGTGTGTGTGTAGTCTCTATATTACTTTTATCTATCTTTTCATAGTTCTTAGAGTTGGTTCTTACAGTTAGTTCTTACAATTAGTTTTTACAGTTGATTCTTACAGTTATTTTTACAGTTAGTTTTAAAAATTAGTTCTTACAGTTAGTTCTTACAGTTGGTTCTTACAGTTAAACATTACAGTTGGCTATTACAGTTAGTTCTTACAATTACTTCTTATGGTTAGACTACAACTTTGACACTAAGAACACTACGGTGACTTCTGAAAAGATGGGAAGGTTGCTGTTATCGTCGATGGGATGAACAGGTTCATTCTGTCTTAAAGTTTTTTTCCTTCTCTAAATTTATGGTTCGGTTAAATTTGTTATATCATAACCTATGTAACCTTAAGTAATCTATAGCCTGATATTAATTATAACCTATGTAATCGAGTTATGACATGCTGCTCAGAAGGCATACATCCTGTTGTTTCAAGGAGTATGCTTCAGGGCGGGCCAGGTTTCTTTTGGTTCTCTTTACCACAGTTATCGTAATG
>JABUQX010140061.1:0-15035 GCA_015478945.1 Trachelipus rathkii
CATATATGAGCAGCATATACAGCAGCAGCAGTGAGTACTTGAGTGGAGTGGAGTGGCGAGAGAACAGGCAAGGTGCTGTTATGCATATGAGCAGGCAGCAGCAGCATACATGAGCAGCAGCATAAGCTATATATACATATATAGGGCATATACAGCATATATGATATGGCTATATATATAGGCAGGTATATGTGTGTGTGTGTGAAGTACCTGTATAAAAACCTAAAAACTTAAACTATCATATTAATCCAAGCAACTGCAGATATGACTTTTGACATCCGCATCCCGCGATAGAAAAATCACCATCCGCCACCAATATATATATATATAGCATATATATATAGAGTTAAGAAAAGAAAGAAAGATATATATATAGTTATATATATATATATATATATAAGAGTAGAGATATATATATATATATATATATATATATATATATATATATATATATATATATATAATGTATTTTCCAAGTAAAGATTTTATTTATAGTAGTTTATTGCAAATTGCATTTTAGTGTTTATTATAAATTGTTCTTATTAGGGTTTGCAGCAATAAGCTTTATAACTGTGTTTGTAATGATAGGGGGTTGTGCATTCATTTGTGTTAGTTCTTGTAGATGGTTCAAATATCTATTAATTATTATTGCAGCCTATTTATCTAGTTCGAGCAAGACAATTTGGTGGAAAATTTTCTGCATTTAGAAATGTCTGCCATCACCATGGGATGAATTTCCAGGTGATTTTTTTTAGTAAATCAGCCTATGCATCTACCCATACGGTCCAAAGAATTTGGTTTTCTCCAAAAAGAAAACAGTTTATTGCAGTATAAAAAGAAAATAAAATTAAAGTTGTAATTATAATTACCTAGGAGAATAGCGTCCACTGTAATCACAAAGGTTCTAAATGGGGAGATTAGATTAACTTTTTCTCTCAAGCATTTGAATTTTTTGATTTTATAGCGCCTTCTTCTGTTAAGTCTGTGGTTTAATATCTTTCTTCCTTCATAAGTTTATTGATCTACGGTATCAACCTTTTTCAAATCCTTTTATTCTTCTCTTCTTTTCTTCTTTCGTTTTGGGACTCTTTGAGAGCAAAAATTACAGTATCCTATGGGCAGCTCTCTACATTTGTCAACACTTTTGAGTGATAGGAACTGTATAAATACTTTCATTAGATCTTATAGCATTGTGTTCCATTCAGGAAGATAAACATAGATTCTTTAATGATTCCTCCTTCCACTGTCAGAGATATCCCACCCAGACAAATGACAACAGAATAATTTACACCCTGCAGCAACATTGATCTTCAGGTGCTATAGAAAAAAACCGCCATCAAGTCTCCTAGCGAGTCAATCAACAACTAAAATATTTTGAATTTAATTAAGGGTAGAATGAGTCACAGCAAAGTGGGAGTATTGTGCTTTTTCTCTTTCTAGCAAATAAATCTGTAGATTGCTGGTTGCAAAAGCCAAATGTGCCTCTTCTATAATAAATCAAATTGTTTCTGTTCTGGCTGAACTGTTTAGACATCCAAATTATTATATTTCTGCCAGACAGGCTTCAGGGTCTGGTGAGGTATCATTTTTTCCAATATCTTTTCTGTCATTTTGATTTATGCACAGTCTATTTGCCGGCAAATCAATGCAAAAAGCTTATTGTTTGTTGAAGCAGGCATTTTAATGGACTGTATGAAATTTTCCATAATATTGCAGCGAGAATATTGTAGAAATGAACCATATCGTCCAACCACTGGTCGTTAGAGTTAGTTTATTTCTTTATCACAAATAGTTTAAATACCTTCACAACTGGTCAAAATTCGTATCACTTTCATATCAAACCTCAAAACCTCACAAGTAGGTTAAAAGCAAAAGATATAAAACATTCATAATAAGGTCTAAAACACATCCATATGCCCAATCACCTTTCTGCACACTCAAAAAGGAGCGAACTTGGAAACAACTCTGCCGTGAACAGAATAGGAAGAAGACAGTGGAACTAAAATAGAAAAAGAAACAGATAGAAGTAGAGCTTAGATTATTCTCGCCCATTCACTTGATACAAATAGACTCTTTGATTCCAAAATTATGGTAAGAGTATCAAAATAGTGTAACTCGGTCCTGACTATTCTTGAGAGTGTTTGAAAATTTTAAAATGACTTTTTTTGAATTTAACTGACTTTCAGCATATTTTAAAACGTTTCCTGACCACTTTCCCTGACTTTCAGAAAGTGTGAAACCCTGTTTTAAAATGCACATCAATCATGGAAAAAGATTTATTAATAGTTGCTAAAATCTAATAGAGTGTAAAATATGCAAGCCAAGACAAATAAAACTGCAAGAAGAATGCCAAAACATTTAATGTTAACACATATTTCCGCAACATATAAAGTGGTCAATCATCAAGAAGTTCTGGGCAAAAATGAGCAGCAAAAGGAGAACCTCTGTATTTTTCAGAACGCCCAAGACACCCGCGAAAGTCTGCAGCCGTGAAACAAGTGAGTCTTGAGTAAAAATTTCTTCCAAAAAATTTGCCATATCAGAGACCAAATCACAGGCAATTTTCTGTATAATGTGAATTTAGTATGGTAAACGGCAACCGAAATATCGCCATGAATCATCAAAGACCAGGGACTCTTGGGGGAACTGCTGTTTTCACCTCAACACAAAAGAGTCCTATTTCAGAAAATATTTTTGTAGATGATGTTACTAACCTCCATGCTATAAATTATGATTCATAATAGAAGCTATCTAAGCAACAGACTGTATCACTTCTTCACGATATATGCTAGCCAAACATTCAAACGAGTCATTATTTTTTTGCACACTCTATTTATTTCAAATTGAAAATTAAATCATGCGTATCTTATTTGTCAGTATGATATATATATAATAGAAGTTATTATATATATATATGAGAGAAAGAGTATATAATATATATATATATATATATATATAAAATATATATATATATATATATATATAGTTACATATACATATACATATACATATATATAAGAAAGATACATATATATATATATATATATATATGAAAGATGAGAGGATATATGATATAAAGCACATATATATATATATATATGAGCACACATATATATACATATATACATATATTATATACATATTTACATATATATATAAGAGATTTTTATATATCTGAAAGAGTTTCAGTTATATTTGAAAGCAAACCAACAACATTTATATTATAAGTTGTATTCTTTATGATTAGCTGATATTCTTTCTCTTCTGTGGGTGAATCATTTTTATTATTATTGTCATTTTTATATTAATATTTTCATTATTTTCATTCTTTATATTATTTATTGATTAATTATTTATTAATATGCATATTATTTATCTTCATCTGCCACTGCTATGTATTATCCAGACTTATATATCGTAGAGTTGGTTATCAATTGAGTTAGAACCCGCGGTAGTGCAATCAGCTCCAGGTCCAGAACGAAACTGAGCTTCTAATATTCATCTGTATAATATTTTGTTATACATGATATGAAACATTTTGCAGGCTTCCGAAGGTTTAGCCAGTGGCTTATATATCTATGAAGTTAGAGTTAAATGAGGTGCGATTATGTTGATAAACCTGAATT
The DNA here is from genome assembly GCA_015478945.1 of Trachelipus rathkii. NCBI lineage: Eukaryota > Metazoa > Arthropoda > Malacostraca > Isopoda > Trachelipodidae > Trachelipus > Trachelipus rathkii. The sequence continues at coordinate 3,627 of JABUQX010140061.1, forward strand.
CTGAACAATCAAGTGTCTGCAATTGAAGAAAATTAGTAAAGGATAAAGGTCGGAGAAGGTCTAGACCAAAGTAGTTTTCATCCCTTCAAAACAAAGGAACATTCGTATATGAAAGTTGTCAAATGTTATGAGATGAGGAGAGAGGTGAGCGGATGTATTTAGAAAGGGCAAATTTGATTTGCTGCTATCTGTGACCGAAACAAGAGATAGACAAAGTAAAACCGTGAAAATTTATAGTAAAGACAGCGTAGAAAGAAAATGAGAGGGGGATAGACAGATTACAGTGTTCTGATGAGTGAATTGCAGAGAGCTAAGATTTTTGTATGGTAAAGGTGATTACTAAAGTCTAAATGGTTAAACGCTAAGTTTGAAAGGTCAAATTCTGTGGTTGCTATTATAGTGATCCATCTGAGGGTAATATAATGTATTTTCTCTGGGATAATTTGGAAATGATGTTTGAATGTGGGGAATAGGAACACACCTCATGCTATTATGACGGCTACAGCTGTCACCACCCGCCACACTGAAGGCAGAAAGAGACGCCATTCACAAGTTGAGGTAGTACTCTCCCTAAAAGTTCACCTCTAGCGCAAACACAGCACACACGGAAATTTCATCAAAGAGTAGATTAAACTGATGGAAGAGTCAACAGAAACAGAGGCAGGGAAAAAGAAGGCTGACCACATAAACCAGCCTGAAAGCTAATTAAATGTACACACAATGCTTCAGTGCAGATACAGCACCCTTCGTAAAGCATGAAGGCGTTTGTAGAGGTGTAGGTACGTGAGTGATAAGTTCTGAGCACTTGCCGTTAGAAAATCTTCCTATATGATAGTTCAACCGAATGGCAAGATAGAGGTCAAGTGAACTGGAAAGTACAGAACAGTTGATGTTTTGCCGTTAACTCGACCCTGTGCAAATGCCGCGGAAACAGGTATCTCCCCGCCAGATGAGAGCAGCAATTCGCTGGCGGGGCGGATGTGAGAATCTCGTATTAGCTGGAGCAACGAGAAAAGGAGGAAATGCTAGTTCAAATAGAAAGTTTCTCCAGTTCTTGAGGCCGACCTAGTTAAACTGTTGATGTGTGGTTTCTCAAAGACATTTGTCCAGCAGTAAAAGAAGGCTAATAAGGATGTTTATATTGTTAACAGGAGAATCAGGATAGAGAAAGGCTGAAAGAGATAGGAAAGTTAGAAGGTATTTTGAGTACTCAGCAATTATAAGTTGGGTTTTTAAAGACTTGGAATTTCACAAAGTTATTTCTATCCATCAGTGAGAATCCTACTGGGAAAGATTAAGACGAGAGTGAATTCTAGAAGTAGGGAGCAGAATTGAAGTGAGTTAAAGAATGAAGGGTCAGGTCAGGGGTGAATAGAGATAGAGTTAGAGTGCAGTGTGAGAATATCTGTTTGAACAGAAAGCAGGGGAAGCAACCAGGAGAGTTGCGATAACTGAGGAACACCACTATTACAGAAAAGATAGAAGAAAGACTCATCAAATGATTTGTTAGATTGAAAGAAAGCAGAGCTAAGCAAAGAGAAGAGAAACCCCAAAGGAGGGGGTTTGGAGAGCAGTGACGCGTGCCATACTGGTCAAATGTTTTGGTATGTCAAGCGTCACCACGGAAGTCTCCCAGTTCCTGGGATGAAACCACAACTGGTTAGAAGATTCAGTTTTTGAGGTCTGAATAAAATGATGACTGAAAAGTTTTGTTTAGCTGGAGAGTTGAGAGGGGGTTTCAAAGATCTAGATAGAATACAGGTTAGAGCTATGGGCGTGACAGTTGGGAAGGATCAGTGGCTTCCTTTTTTCGGAATAGGACATGTGAGAGCTTCCAAACACTGAGGAAAGTGCTATATTATATACAGTTGTTAGGGGTCAAGAGATTTTTTAGTTGGATAATTAGCAACACAATGATGAGATCGAATAAGAGAGGAAAGGCAGATTGACAGAAGTTGCTAGAGATGAAAGATTTATAGCAGGAGAACCATGGAGGTTAGCGTGCACTTGATGAAAGCCCGCTTTGCTCGTCTAAGAGTATCCTGCAATTCCATTTCAGCCAGAGGATAGAGAATGAGTATAATTCCCTGATAGCACTGCCCTAGCCTGAATGGGTCAGAGAACAAGAATGATATTGGGAACTGAAGTGAATTTGGTGAGAAAGAGATTTAGTTTGAAGGAATGAATGAGGAAAGAAAGATTTTAGCTGAAGATTGAATGCTTACCTGCTCATCCCACTAACGATTACAGCTCTCCTTATCTTTAAATCTTTGTTACATCCATCATTTACTGAGAGGCAAAATTAATTGCTATCATCTGCAAACTTGGAAACCTAGAGATATTTAAGTCTTCTGGTCTAAATATTTTATATATGTAAGAGAAATATTGTACTGACCCAAATAGGAAATCGTTACAGAATCACAAACATGTCACCTCATTTCCATTAATAAATATTTCATTTCTCTTTAGTTAACCAGTTATTATTATTATTATTATTATTATTATACATATATTATTATAATTACACATACATACATATTATTAAAGAGACTTAAGGTGGTAATCAAAATTTGATCCGCCAAAACAATTCCGGGAGGTCAAATTGATCCCCTCAACCATATATATTATTATTACATATATAAATATATATATTGTTATTACATATATTATTACATATATTATATGATATAATATTATTAATATGTTTATTATTCATATTGTTATAAAAATGTATATATATATATATATAAAGAATAAATATATATATATATATAGAGAAGATATGTTATATAAAATAAAGAAAGTATATAAAAAGAAAGAAGAAATAGTATATATATATATATAGAAAGAAAGAAAGATATATAAGTATATATATATATATATATATTTATATATATATAAGATATATATATATATATTAGAAAGATATAAGATATATATATATATATATATATATAAGAAGAAGATATAAAGTTACATACAGCATAGCTATATATATAGCATATATGCAGTGCAGTATATATATAGCAGGCATATGATAAATGCGATAAAGTATATATTTACGAGTATATAGTGTATATATATAGTTATATATAGTTAAGTTATATATATATGTATATAGTATATATATATATAAGTAAAGAGTATATATATAGTATATAGTATATATATATATAGTTATATATATAGCAGCATATATGCTATATATATATATATAGCATATATATATATATATATATATATATAAAACTTTGCAAAACAGCTTTTTCTCAACACAATCGTCATCGTGCCCAATCGTCATCTAAAATTTCTAACGTCCCATCAATAATATGTTGTTATATATGGTATGTTAAGTATATAGAAAGATATATATATACATATTAGGCTAAGGTTGTTATATATGAGCAGGTAAAATGTTGTTATAAGCATCATATGCAGCAGCATATATATGGTGCATATATATATATAGCAGCAGCATATATGCAGTGAGATATAGTGAGAGGCATATATATATATATGTTATATATGGCAGAAGTATGAGCATATGTTATCACCAAATCTTCTTCAGCTGTAAGTATAACATGGAAAACTAAAACAGTAAAGTAGAAGAATATAGCAAGTCAGGATAAGAAAGCCCATTCATCGTATGTATCGTACTTCAAAATTAGGTAAATTTAACCTAACATTAACAGAGCCTAACTCTTAGGTAATGTCCTATATATATATATATATATAGGTATATATATATATATATATATATATATATATATATATATATAGTATATAAGTTATATATATATATAATACATATATATATAGATATATATGCATATATATATATATTATATATTATTATTGTTACATATATACATATATACATATTATTATAAAGATTATATATATGTTATTATATATACATATATATAGGCACTTATCCTATATATATGAGTGTTATTATTATGTATATATTATTATAGTAGCATATATATATCCATATTGCCATTCCATCTTTCAGAAAAAGATAGCATGTACAATACACGTTGTAAGATAATTTTATAATCATTATTGAATAATGTATAGTATTAAAAAAGTCTCAATATTAAATTATAAAAAGAAAAAAGAAATATAACTTATAGAAAATAAAATATATTTAAAAAAAGGAATAAAAGAGAATACAAGAAGAATAAAGAAAATAAGAAATATTAATATATTATGTACATAATAAAAAACAATGAATAATAATTATGTAAATCAACAAAGAAAATAAGTAAAAAAAAAATGACAAACAGAAAAATGATATCTATATGAAGAAAGGAAGAAAAGGAAAAAGAAAGAAATTTAAAAGGTAATATACTATTTTACTTAAATCCTTTTATCTATAAATAGACCTGTGTACTAAACAAGGTAAAATGCCAAAAGAAGAAGAAAATGCAACGGATTTTATCAATAACAATGAATAAATTGACTAACTTGATAAAGGATCTTGTAGATAGTAAAGAAAAAAGAGAAACTACAGAAGAAAGAAAAATTAATTTGGTAATACCTAAATTTAGTGGAAAAAGAGAAGAATCTTTTGAAGAATATTTATTCAAGTAAAAAGTATGGAGAAAAGTATCTAAGGAAAAGGAAAAAACAAAAATAGCACAAATAATAATAGAAGGCTTAGCAGGTGAATCACTAGAAGTAATTATGTCTTTAAAGGAAAAAGAATTATGAACAGAAGATGGAGTAGAAAAAATTATAAACACATTAAAAGAAAGATATTGTAGAAATAAAGAACAAGAAAGTTATATTAAAAGTACAAACACTACTAAATATGCAGCAAAGGAAAGTAAAATCCTTTACAGTATCAAGATATGATAAGCAAAGAAACTGGGAAAAGAAATTAAAGAAGAAAATGCATCTGTTACCAATTGGATCAGGGAACCCAATAGTGAATATTGAGTGGAAAGAAAGTACACTTATAAATAAGATTAGCTGAATAAAAATATTTTCAACTGCATAAAAAATTTCGTAAAAAGCAATTAAAGAAGTTATTGGAAATAGTAGAACAAGAAAAGAAACTAAACAAGAAAATATATAAGATAAATTTAAAATTGATATGTGTAACACACAACCATAAACCTTGAAGAATGCTATTGAGAGAAGGAAAATTCACACTTAAATAAATGTAATATCATGAAATTAGAAAACCGAAAAATATAAAATGGAAAATTAAAATATGAAATGTAAAAATATTAATGGGAAAAAAAGCTTAAAAATTAACAAGAAAATAAAAACTTTGAGGAAGATTAATAAATCTATATATTTTACAAAGAAACAACAGAAACACATAAAAACAGACATCCACACATATTAATATGGAGTGGTAAATAAAGAATATTAGTAGAAAGAAAAAGTTCAGAACATTTTTTCAAATAATAATGTAGAATATAATGAAAATAAAGAAATTAAATATCAAGATGTAATTGTTATATAGATACAGGAAGCTTGACAGACAGTAATAGAAATTAGAAATAGGAAATTAGTGATCAACCAATGAAGAATACATTATATTAAAGTTTTATGGATTTAGTTGTGTGTTTATCTTGGAAAAACAGAGTATAAAATAATAAAAGAAATATTATTGCTTTGTAAAATCAAAATAAATATTAAAAATCAATGTAATAGAGGGTGACATACCATTGTCATTACTTGGTAAATCAGCTATGAAAAGAATGAAATTAAAGATTAATATTGAAGATGGAACTGTTGACATTTGTGATTTGAACCTAATGAAAGTGAAAACATTTGAAAATGGAGGAGGACATTCCTGCATATTATTGAATAAAAACAGAATAGAAAACATGTTGGATTAATCAATTCTAAAGAAAATTGGATAAAAGAACAGGATAAAAAAAAACTGAAAACTACATAGACAATTTGCATATTTGTGGAATAGAAAAATTTAAAACAATAAAGAATGTGCTAATACAGAAAACAAGTAACTGAAGAATAGTAGTAATAATGTAAGAAAATAATTGGAGCAAATTGTGGAGAGAATGTGAAATATAAAAAATATTTAAAAAAAAAACTCCAAGACCAGTGGTAGGTTTGGCATTAGCAAGTAAATTTAATGAAATAATTCAATTGGATGTTGGTGAATTTGAGAATAAAATTTTTCTAGTGATAATAGATCATGCAACAAGATATACACAGGCAGTATGGCTAAAAAATAAAACGAGTGAAAAAATTATAGAAGGGTTAATTGAAAAATCGATTATATATTTTGGAAGTCCTAATGGAATTATGTCTGATGCAGGACGAGAATTTCAAAATGAAGATATGGAAACATTTATTACAAAATGGTGGTAGGATTACTTAAGGAATCATTATACAAGTTAAAACAGGAAGGACATGACAAAAAATAGTATGGCATGGGCAATTTTTGCTAAAAATGGACCAACAAATTACTTGGGATATGCCCCTAACCAACTTGTTTTCGGAAGAAATGTAGGAATACCAAACATAATAGATTGTGATAACTTAATAAGTGAAAAGAGAGATACAGATGATATGATTAAAGAATTAAGAGACAATAGACCATGCTAGAATAATACATATATAGAATGAAAATTCAGAGAAAATAAGACGTGCATTAATTAAGAAGTCAAATAAGAGAACATATTTCAAAAAAATATAAATATAGGTGATAAAGATTTTTATAAAAGAAACATTGATAAAAAATGGAGAGGACCAGCTAAAGTAATGTGTATAGATGGAAAACCATCATAGTAAAAAAATATGGAAGTACTTTAGGAGCAGTATCAAAAGTACACTCAACGAGAATTCAAAGAAATAGAATAAATGAAAACAACGAACGTGAAAATAAAAAAGATGAATGTGAAGAAGGAAATGAAAACATGGTAGGTCACTCAAATGAGAATGGGAATAATATAGATGAAACAATATGGTCAAAAATTATAGATAATGAAACTGATTATGAAAAATAAAGTCAAAGTGAAGATGAAGAAGAAGAAATGACAGTAATTGATGAATATGAAGAAATTGATCCAAAAAATGTGAAAATTGGTAAATACTATGAAATGAAATTAAAACATAATGAAGATATATTAAATTGTTATGTCATTAGAAGAGCTGGCAAAGCAACAAGTAAAAAGTATAATAGATGTTATAATATAAGCAATTTAAATACAGGTAGAATATATGATATAGACTTGAAAGAATTTGAAAAAATATATGAATTGGATATAATTGAAAATGAGGAAGATGAAGAGGAAAGAGTCATTAGATTCAAGTGAGGAGATAGTAGATGAAAAAGAGTGAATATGAAAATGAAGAGGTAAATCAAAGTTATTATAATCATTCTAATGAAGAAGTTAAACAAGCCAAAATGATAGAGATAGAAAATTGGAAGAAGAATAATGTTTTTCAAAAAGTAAGTGATGCAGGAGGCTGCTAGCACCACTGACGACTCCTAAGCAGCCTCCGGGAAGAAACGCCACATTCTCGTGACAACGCTCACTCTCTTCAACTTCTAATATTCTGTTATTGAAGGTGGTTATTCAAGACCCTTACATAACCTCTTCAAATTGGTGACCAAATGAGTGACACGAACTTCTACCAAAAGTGACCATGAACATCCATCAAATTATCGAACCATCAAATCAATTTTCTTCTGTTTGCCGAGAACGAGAATTATACAGAGGGGTCAAGGGGATGGTCGGAGACGTAGTAGTGCTAGTAAATGGAAGAGTGCGAGCGGAAGTGGTGATCAGGCGGGACGTGGCGGGCGTGAGAGGGCCAGAATGGGTTCATGGGGTTCATTTGGGAGTAGTCAGAGGACAAATAGGGGTTCTTTTTCTTCTAGAAGAATGACGTGCTTTTACTGTGGCACAATGGGGCACGTGAGAGCAGAGTGTAGATGGTGGTTAGAAGCATGTTTGTAGTGTGGCTCTTTTGATCATTGGGTTAATCGTTGCCCGGAACGGCGCGAATTGAATCGTGCGTTGCCGCATAGTGAGGAGGGGGAACGTTCTTGCATGGGGTCACCTTTATCAGGTGGAATCAGAGTGACTTTGGAGGCAAATCAGCAGGCTTCACAAGAAGTGAGGAAACCGCCGAGGGAGGTGACTAATGACAAGAGCGTCTGTAGTGTTGTTCCGAAAGAGGGAAGGGTAAGGGAAAGTGTGGAAGAGTGTGTGACTGAGCCAAGAGTTCCTGAAATGTCTGGGTCTTCTGAGGGTGATCTGCGGGTCCCAGATAATGTTGAACAGAGGGTTGGGGTGTCTGATTGGGTCAGGTGTTACGGTGGTGTTCAAAATCAGACAGTGTGGAGTTCCCAAAGGGGCTGTGAAAGAATTAACGTTAAGGGAACCGGAGTTGAAAGCGTGGTTAGATGATCGGGAATTGAACCATCGGGAGAAGGAGGGTACAAAGCCGGAATTGTCAGAGGGGGAGGGTTCATTTAAGTTGAGTGAGAACCACCCTTGGCTTGCGGGCGGGATAACTTGTACTTTTGGAGTCCAGAACGAGTGTACGAGCGTGAATGAGGAGGACATTCAGCAGAATTTTCCCCGGGATCGGGAACGGGTAAACCTTCAGTAGTTTTGCAAAATGACGTCTGTTCTGTTCCTAGGGCGGTTTTCATGTTCCGAATGATGTATTAGATAGTTCTAGCGAAGAGGTTCAGGGTTGTCACGTTTCGGACAGTATGAATGATGTCAGTGGTGAGTCTAGCGAGGCTCATTCTTGTTTGAATGTTGGTCATGTTGAGGAGGTGATGGCAGTTCAGGGTATATCGTGGCATAAGGGAATGGATGATGATGATTGGGATCCGTCTTGGGTGCTGTCAGAGTCGGTAGTTCCGGGAATCGTGCAACGTTTCGAGTCTGAATGGGGAAGGGTGGAACCGGAAGTGTCGGAACCAGGGATTGAAGTCATGATGATTAAAGTCATGGCATGGGGTACGGAGGTGGAGGAGTGGGAGTAGGGAGCCTTGGAGCCACAGATTGAAGTCGCGAATAACGGAATCGGGACATCAGATTCGGGGAAGGTGGAGCCTAAGATCGGATTCGGGAGCACCGAGGTCAAGTTGTTGGAGTTAGGAGAGCCAGAAGCGTTGGAGTCAAAAATTGGAATCGGGAGGAACGAAGTTGTGTTATCGGAGTCGGGATTATCGGAGTTAACTATTAGAGTCGTGACATCGGAGTCGGGAAAATCGGAGTCGTTGGAGTCTGGAGTCGAGCTGAATTATGGAACTTTCTGGCGGTGGTTTCCGGGTGGTGAGTCATGGTGTAGGTCATTGTTCTGTTTCCTGATCATCAGTCTTATTTATTTATCAATTGATTATGGTTATGACGTCTTTATGGTATTGGTTATTTATACATTTGTATATTCTTGTTTTATTGGGCTGATGAGTTTGTTTTGCGTGATCATCTTAGTATATTTTGCTGATGCTTTATATTGTCTTTCATGAAGGATTGTTTTTTTATTTGCCTTGCGTCTCTGATGGTTATTTTTTTCCCCCTGCTTCTTTTCCCGTGAGTGTTGCTGCATAGCTTTGCTTCTCCGCGTGTTGGGCGTCGCTGACCTTAGGTCAATGATATGGTTTGCTGATATAGTTTGCTGATGCTTATATTGGTTTTTCATGAAGTGTTGTTTTTTTTTTATTACCTTGTGTCCCCGATTAGTATATTTTTTTCTGCTTGTCTTCCCGTGAGTGTTGCTTATGAGTTTGCTTTTTGTGTGGTGATTGTGTTAGCCTCAAGTCATTGGTCCCCGTTTTTTGCTGTTTTTTCTTTTCCCTTATCATCGTTTTTTTGATTGGCCAAGTTCAAGGTTTCATTTTTGTTAGTAAAGTCCAGTGTTAACCTTATAGTGTCTTTTCAGGGATGTCCTCCGTCATTGGTGAAGCGAACACTGCAGCCGGAATGGCCCATTCTGTTTATTTTTTTTTGGAGACCCACCAGGAAGTGATGCAAATCCCGGCGTAGGGACGGAACGAGCCTTTTCAAGGGGCCTCCTCGCCGCGGAATTAATGAAGCACAATTAATCATTGAATTAACAGCGAAAGCTTTTGTGGCCTTCCTTGGCCGCCACTTATACCACCATCCGTGGGCGGACCCATTTATTTACAACGATGGAATACCGTTGGAAGAACCATGAAGTTTGGAATCGCCGCATGCCCAGATGTCATATTGAAAGCCTATCTTATTTTTGTATTATAAAATTGAATTGTATATTTGTATTGTAAAATTTATGTATATTTTTTGGAAAAAAAAAAAATGTTTGAAAGCTACCAAAATAGTGGTGCTAGAAAAAAAGAGAAATTTTTTTTATGTCCTTGATTGTTTTCTTGTGTTTATTATTTATTGTAAAGATATTTATGTTTACTGCGGTGTTGCCGGTTCCAAAAGAAATGATGAATGGGCGGGGAGGGCATTGAGTGGGGGGAAGTAATGTAGTGCTTAAGTGTTAGGTTAGTGTATAGTTTTAGTAAAGATAGTAGGGACTATCTTGGGGGAAAGTGAATTTAAGGGTTTTAGTACATGTGTGTATTATTATTAATATTATTATTATTATTGTGTGTATTATTATTATTATTATTATTATTATTGTATGGTCATCTTTATTACTTTTCATCATTTGAGTGTTAGTTTAATTATCCAAATGTTTTGTACCTCTGTTTATCCCTAAATTTAAAAGTAGGATAAATTATTTAACAACACTTGAAGTGAGGGAATGAAGTCTAATCATCCGATTAAACAAAACAAGAGCGCTGAGGGTGAGCCATAGTGAGAAAGCAGTAGAGAAAGAACGGAGATCAAGTTCCACTCCTTTGGGCTAAGTGTGAACTAGTGGACAATGGGGTTATGGTATACTTGTCTGTTTGCAGTAGAGGCATATTGGGTTTTCTCCAAGCTTTCGGGATCCATGAACAGCTGATGCGGGATCTTTCAATTGTACGGGATTCTTCAAACTATTGGAAGCTCGCGATAAAAAGCAGTTTCAAATATGAAGAACAGGGTCGTGCATTAGCACTTCTTCCGCGAGAACTGCCCGCGGAATTGATAACATTGACAATTGTTCCATAATTGGCAACGAGAATACAGCAGAGTTGTGAATTCTGCCATAAAAAAGTATACCGGCAATATCGCAGTGGGTCGTGCACCATAGGGGACACTTTGGGTGGGCACCTCGGGGGTATCACTGGCACTTCCATCTTCCCAGTTTGTAATATTTGTTATTGCTCTTTAGCGTATGATTTCCCGCACATTAGCGGCTCTTAGTGTGAAGTTAACGTCTGTTATTCAGTTGAAATTATAGTCTTGAATTGTGTTCGTTTCTTATTTTCCCCAGTAGTGTCGAGGTCTGGTTATAAAGAGTGTGGGATCGTTGGTAAAGGGA